>BQNB010048947.1:7133-42287 GCA_026074375.1 Tanacetum coccineum | reverse complement strand
AAAAAGCTAGTTGTTAAGTTGTTTCATTTTCTAAATATCTTTTCTCATTTCTCTCTCAATTCTCTCTCCTCTTTCTCTCTCTAAACAACTCACCTCCTTTCTCTTTTCTAGTCCGATTTCGTGTATGATATATGTTATGAAGTGAATACGGGATCCTACAATTGGCATCAGAGCTACGTGTGGATTCGTGTGGTAAAATAAGCTCAAATTCGTGGCTTATATTGTGACAAAAAACCCACGGCTCAAAAAAATTTTTGGGGCTTATTTGTTTTCGTTATTCTTTTTCTTCTACTTTACAAGACACAATCAAAGAGGCTAGGTTGTATCAATTTCGTGGGTATATACAAGCTCCAAGCTAGAATATAAGCTTAAAGTTAGTGTTCTTCGTTGAGGTTCTTTTCATTTTGGACGACTCTCAAAGAAATACGAGTTAAGTGTGTTTTTAAAATTGAATACACACTTACTATTGTAGTTCTAAGCCTTTGTTCGTGGTTAAATAAGCTCATTTAGTGAAAACTTGCAAAATTCGTACTTGCATTCTTCGTGGCGGTTTGACAAGATCCACGTTTTAAGGAAGTTGTCAAGCGGCGATTTGACTAGGTCAACGGCGGTTGCTAAAACAAGCGGTGCTAAAAAATGCGGGTTCTAAAAACGACGGGTTTTGCTAAAAACGGCGGGTTTCTAAAAACGGACGGGTAGCTAAAAACGGCTGGGTTGCTAAAAACGGCGATTGCTAAAAACGGCGGTTTGCAAAAAACGGCGGGTTGAAAAAAACGGCGGGTTGATAAAACCAGCGGGTTGATAATAAACGGAGTTATAAATGGCGAGTTACTAATTGGCAGCGTTTTGCTAAGAATTTTTTTTGTAGAAGAAAAGGGTTATCAGTAAAACGGCCATAACTTTGATCCGTAACTCCGTTTCAGGCCGGACCCTCTCAAATCGAAGAAAAAAACGAGACGGATCACGTTTAACCAACCTATTAAGCTGGTTAAAGGAATTCTTAAGGCCCGTTTTTCATTTTGGTGACCTAATTAAACAAACAGCTTTAACCCTAGCAAGCCAAAAAAATGATCTGTTTTTAGACAATTAAATCAATGGCCCGCCTGATTCCGAATCAAATCAAACACGGTTTTTCTTTGAATTTTGTAAAATCCCGTTAAAACTTCTTTCGGTATTAAGTTATAGATTGTGTAAAATCCCGTGAACGTGAATTGGCTTACACAACTACAACCTCAATCACAACATATCACTAAGATCCTACACATCTATTAACACTTCCACAATACACGATAAAATGGAAAAGAAAAGACATCTTATCTTCGTGTTCAGATTCGAAAAAAACACAAATGCAACTAATTCTAGATATATCAAAAGCTAGTGCATGTATCTTTTCAACAACTTCATTCACACCTCAAGTGTCTTCAAACAAACAGACTTAAAAGTAATCGAACGAAGAGTATAACAAACGCACATTTGCCCACACTCTTTGGTCAAGATCTAGAACTTTCACGGCACAATTTCCTGTACATGGATCAACTACAAAAGCAACTGACACGAATAATTTCAAGAGATTTGATCCATAGTCTGCTTTAAAAGTACTCCAGACACAGTTTCAGATGTTCATCAAAGTCACGGTTTTATTTTGGATGAAGAAAATGTTGACATGACATGCAACAAATTCCTACAAACACCGACTCGAAAATTATCCAGAAATCCGTGAAACACAGAACCACACATGGAATCTGTTAAGAAGTCAATTGAATTAAAAATAAAGAAAAATAAAGTATAAAAAAAATTGGTGAAAGAGCACAACATAAAATGGATATGAAAGCAGGTGAATGAAAGCCAAATCCAACAACAGAGGAAAAGACTGATACGAGTAATGCATTGTATCCTTGGGATGCTAGTTTAATTATCATTAAACAAATGGGAACATAACAAAAGAGCAGAAGACATGCGCAGATCAAGGAATGATTGCACATGTTGATGATGCATATATCAGACCCATATATGATGAAGAGCCAATGGCTGAGGTACAATTGATTGCTGATCATAATGTATTTGCTACAAGACAACAGCATACTGAGCAACCTGAATTCCATTAATGAAGGAAGGTGAACCAGAATGCTGAACAATGTAATGCAATATGTCCTTTGCCTGCTAATATTAACTGATGACCTACAAACTGAACTCTCAAATTAATCACGTCTATTCTGAAAATTGTTTTGACTCAAAAAGACTGTTGCCCAATGTCACAAGATTTTTCAAAACTCGAAGCACATTTTTATAAATCTTGAACTAACAAAAGCAAAACAATGTTTTAATAATCCGTGCAACAGAGTCAATTTTTAAAAGATGAAAAGTAATGAAGTCCAAGCATTAAAAAATGACATAGATGAAATTGAAACAATAAACATCGAATTTAAACATAGTGTGACTAAATTAGTTACAAACAATAAGCAGTTAACTAAGGAAAAAGAGCATTTGAAAAAGACTTACAAAGATCTTTATGATTCTATCAAAGGACATGGTGTTTAGACCAAAAACCAAAAATAAAAGAAAAAAAAAAAAAAAAAAATGAACTCTTTAATGGAACAACATAAACAAAAAGTCTAAATGAACATGCTGATATACTAACACAGAAACAAAAAAGGGGTTTTGCAAAATTGCAGCATAAAAAAATTCTAAAAGCCACTAATATGAATATAGTGGAATACTAAGTTTGCAATCCCACAAACTAGGGAAAACCGGTATGACAAACCACACCCAAACAATCCGATGTTAGACCACCGACGCGTTTAAACTAAAAGAACTAGAAAATCAAACCACGTTTTGGCCCTCCCAATTCGATGTGACCAACGACTTGGACAAAACCATTCACTCACATCAATTTCCTAATGGAAGAGAATCTGCCCCTACAAACCTCATCAACATGAATGCACCACGCTCATCTGAGAATGAGCTCAAACGACATTGTTCAAAATCACAACCTGAGGAAGCTAAGAAAAAGACACAGAACACTCCTATGATCCCAAGAGAAATATCTGACTCCAAACAATTTGGTTTGCACGACATGTCATAAATGTGTCCTTAATGCCAATCATATGCTAGTTGTAATAAAATTCCTGAAAGAAGTCTCAACTCGCGTGCTCAGGTTCCATCCAATAATAACAACAAACATAAACAAACCCGAAGAGCCAAATAAGGGTTTGCAACGAAACAACAAGACAGAACCTAAAAGACATAGGATTATTCAATCAAAAAGAAAACCACTGTGCATAGAAAAAACAACAAGTCCCTAGAACGTCTAGGTTGCAACCAACGGTAATAATCTCTCAGACAGTTTGTCTTAGATGGGTTCCAACAGTACAAGACATACGCCGTCTAGCACAACCAAATCCATTGTTTCTGAACTTAATGTTGCAAAGTTCTCATACTGTTGCTTGAGAAGTGTCCTTTGAACCTTCTTAGATTCCTTGTTTCCTCCATATCTCTTTTCTATTGCTTCCATGAGCAATTTTGCATCTTGATATGAGTGGAACTTCAGTTGGTCCTTGTTTGGCAGTGCCATCAACAGAGTTGCTCTTGCTTTCATATCATTCTTTCTATCCTGCTTTTCTTCTGTAGTGGTGGGTTCATATTCCTGTTCCACTGTTCCAACAGTTCTCTTTAGCACTTTGTTACCATTCTTAATTACTTCCCATAGGGAGTAATCAGTCATAAGAAAGTACTATTCTATTCTCATTAACCAGAGATCATAGTCTGCTAGGTAGAGAATAGGAAGTCTTGCAGTCAGATTGGTAGTAGTGGTTCCTTCCTCCATCTTTTCACTTGAGAAATAGATCTAGGATGTATTGGCTGTTTCTTCTTATTCAAAGCTTCACAACAAGCTCTGATACCACTTGTTGATCCCAATGAATAGATCTTTAACTCAGCTTGATGTAAGGTTTAGTATCCTTGGATAAATCTAAAAATACTATGAATGAAACTTTGATTGAATGATATAAACTAAACAGGATCTAGTTTATACCACTAAGAAGTATATTCAATAAAACAGTAAAGTATGTTTGACATACAGAAAGATATAACCAACACAACAAGCTTCAATATATTAATACGATCACTCTAATGAAGTGATATGGTTTACAACCTTGAAACTATGAATTCTATGTAAAACTGATGATCTAAACCATAACCTAGGATCTCCTTTTATACACCAAGGAGTCATTTACAAGATAACTGGAAATCTTTTTAAACTTCTATAAGATATCTACATATCTTCTAAATATATAATCTTATACATATCTTCCTATCTTTATGGAATATATACTTTGAACTAATCCATGCATATCCCTTCACACGTCTTTATCTTCATGCAGTCTTCAGTCTTCAGCAGTATTAACTTCTTCTCAGCAATATTAAGTTAATACTAGCAGTACTAACTTTTGCTCTAGCAGTACTAACTAGTTAGTACTGGTAGTTGTAATCTGTGCTGTACAAACTCTTTAAGCTTGGCAGTACTAAGTTGAGCTAGCAGTATAAACTTCATAGAAAACCTTAATTCCCAACATATATAAGCCTCTTCTATGCCTTGGAAGAGATGGTTAGTCATTTCATTTTACACATTATACTTTCTCTCACTAGAAAGATTTTCTCTCACTTTCTCTCTCTAGACTTGGATAATCCATCTATCTTCCATTGTGTTATGATTTCCAATATCCTACAATTGGTATCAAAGCTCATGGGATGATTAGATCGTTTGTGTGTGCGTTTTAGTGCTTGGTTTAGATCAAAAGTTGAGTTATCGGAGGTCTTGGCTCTTGTTCTTGAGTTTCATTGATTTTCATGTTTATGGTGTTAAAATTCATGTTTTTGTAGTTGCTATAGCCTTCTAGTACTCATTTGTGCAAAAGAATCTAAGTCAAAACGTTCAAAAGGGTGATTTTTAGGTGTTTTAAGGTGTAAAAGTTCGTATTTCAATGTAACAGTTTGGTAATCTGCTTAGAGTTTGTCGTAGCGGTTTGATCTACTGTTCTGGCGGTTTGTCAGAAAAGTACACTGTACTAGCGGTTTGTCAGATCGTACACTATTCTAGCGGTTTGTCATTTCTGACAGCGGTTTGTCTTATTAGGCAGAGGTTTGTCAGTAGCGGTTTGTCCTCTAGTAACGGTTTACTAGTAGCGATTTGGTAATTATAGCGGTTTGGTTTACAGGTTTTTGAAGACTTTTTCTCATAGCGATCTGGGAAACAAACCTCTGCCAATTTCATTTCTTGGTAGCGGTTTGGTGTTTCTTCTTCATAGCGGTTTACCATTTCTTTCTAGTAGCGGTTTGGCAGATTAACTAAGTAGCGGTTTAGCACTAGTAGCGGTTTATAGATAGCGGTTTGTTACAAGTTTTTGAAGATTTTTCTCAAGGTCTTTTAGGAAACAAACCTCTGGCCATTTTTTTTCGTGGTAGCGGTTTGGTATAATTTCTTCATAGCGGTTTGACAGTAGCAGTTTGAGGACTAATCCAGCGGTTTAGTACATTGTTTGGAATTTGGACTATTCTTCAAACTTGACAAACGTAACAAACTCAAACAACAAAACACTTAAACAAACATCACCACTTTTAACATACAATCTCTAATCATTGTTCGATCAACTTAAATCATTTCACAATCAATTAAGATGGCTAATCTTTCGGAAGATATCCAATGTGCCGGTTCCGATACCCGACCACCTATGCTTGATAGGACTGACTTTGCATTATGGAAACAACGTATTCAATTATATTGTCGGGGTAAAGAGAATGGGGGTGAACATTCTGAAGTCGATTGATGAAGGACCTTTTCAGATGGTAACTATTAGAGACCCAATTGCTAAAGGGACAGAAGGTGCCCAACAACTAGGTCTCGAATGAGCTTGAGTCTATTCGGACCTTTCACTTGAGGATAAGGATAGGTATAATGCTTACATTCGGGCAACAAACATCCTACTTCAAGGGTTACCAAAAGACATCTACACTCTCATCAATCACTACACTAAAGCAAAAGACATTTGGGATAATGTGAAGATGCTCCTGGAAGGTTCAGAACTAACAAAAGAAGATCGAGAATCACAACTGTATGATGACTTTATACACTTCTGTCAGAACAAAGGAGAAACAATTCACGACTATTATGTCCAGTTTGCCAAGCTCATCAATGACATGCGGAACATCAAGATGGCCATGTCTAGAATGCAGTTGAACTCAAAGTTTGTTAATAACATAATACCTGAATGGGGTAGATTTGTAACTGCAGTAAAACTGAACAGAGGCTTAAGGGACTCCAACTATGATCAGCTGTATGCTTATCTGAAGCCACACGAGGCACACGCGAATGAGAACAAAATGATGTTGGATCAATTTACTCAACACACTATTGATCTTCTCGCCTTGATGTCTAATGTTTCACAACAGCAGTACTACTTTCAATCATCTACCACTCCACCATCCACATATCTTTAACCACACTTTGCTGACAACACTCAACTTGACTCAAGACTCTCTTCAACGGACAACTTAATTGAGAACTTAACCAACACACTTGCCTTACTCACCCAATCATACAAAACATACCTACCTCAAACAAACAATCAACTCAGAACTTCATCAAATACAAGAAACCAAGCTACAGTTCAAGACGGAAGGGTTGTTGTTCAGAATGTTTAGGGTCGACAGAATAGAGGTCAAGGGAACAATGCACAGGGTGCAGGTGCAGCTCATTATGGGGGAGATCAGAACATAGTTGGGAATGCAAATCCAGGTCAAGCAAGATAGATTAAGTGCTACAACTGCAATGGTATAGGCCACATAGCAAGGAACTGCACTCACCCCAAGCGAACACAAAACTCAGAATACTTCAAAGACAAGTTGTTGCTGATGGAAGCTTAGGAGAATGGGGTGGCATTGGATGAAGAGCAGTTGCTATTTATTGCATGTGGACAAGACACTATTGTTGATGAAAATGTGGATGAGCAACCAGTTCAGGACTTAGCACTCAAAGTGGATAATGTGTTTCAAACTGATGACTATGATGCTTTTGATTCTGATGTTGATAAGGCTCCTACTGCACAGACTATGTTCATGGCAAATCTATCATCCGCAGATCATGTTTATGATGAAGCTGGTTCGTCTTATGATTCAGACATTCTATCTGAGGTACACGATAATGATCACTATCAGGATGTTGTTTGTGAATATCATGAAGTACACGAGATGCATGACGATGTACAACCAAACTACATTGTCGACTCACATGCTGATTATACGAGTGATAGTAATATGATTCCATATGATCAGTATGTAAAGGACAACGCAGTGCCAGTTGTACAAAGTAATGTATCTTCTGTACCAAATGATGCATACATGATGATACTTAATGATATATATGAATCGTCTGCCCAATGTGTCTTTGTGACCACACAAAACAATGTAGTTGACAATTCATTGACTGCTGAACTTTTGACATATAAGGAACAAGTTGAACTGTATTAAAGACGGGCTAAGTTTAAATTAACAGAAAGAGAACAAAAGATTAATGAACAATTAAGGATAGTTATCGCTAATCGTAATCGTAAGGAAGAAAATTTGAAAAGGGAACTTCATTCTGTAAAACTGCCACTTACCTCTACCATTAACCATAACAAGTCAATGGTAGAAGAAGTTATGTATTTGAAAAAGGATTTTAAACAGAGAGAAAATAAATATCTTGAAGAATTTTTGGACATGAAAGCTTTAAAAGAAAAGGTCGAGGATAAATTATACAAACAAGACCAGTCTCTTCAAACAGTTCACATGTTGTGTAAACCAAAACCCTATTATGATGAACAAAATAAGGTAGCTATTGGCTACAAGAACCCCTTATGCCTCACCCGTGCAAAGCAAGTTCAGCCTGCTCTATATAATGGTTATGAAATTATTAAAACTAATCATGTCCCGGCCATAGTGCACAACTCAGAGGATACCCTAGAGATAGCTGAAATCACTAAGAAGAAAATGAATGACAAAATGAAAGACCAGAGTGTGTGAAAAAGAAAGTTAAGATTGCACCACATAATTACTCGAAAGAGAATTATTTAGCGACTTTCACACCATAGAAACAATTAACCCCCGAGCAGATATTTTGGTCTAAGGATCTCATCAAGATGAAAGCAGAAGCTCTCAAAGAGCATACCACAGCTTCCCAGCCAATCAAAGCGTTGGCGATGTATCCTCCAAATACACCTGCAACGCTTGTCCCCAGGGTGCTTCCAACAAAAAGTCAAGTAAAAATTAATATTTTTGCACTTACACAACTTTTTTCGGAATTTGAAAAAACCTGTAAAAAGAGAATTACACCAACAGGGCTCACTGAAGGGGAACGGGGTTTTGAACAAACCAAGGAATGTTATCTCACCGAGTTCATTCCATTTTTCAAAACACTTAAAGAACATTTTGAGGGTATTCAAAAGGCTCTAACTAAAGAAATTAAAGAAATGAAATAAATTTTTGAAGAGTTGGAAGCTGAGGTTGACCAAAATGTTGTAAATAGGAAGCATGATGAGATTGAACGGAAAAATTTCCTCTTTGCTAATGATAATTTAATTTCCGATTGCTTGTCTAAAGAAGTGTTTTATATTGCAACAAATTATGAGCTTACTGTATCTAGATTTACTGAAATGCATGCTGCCTACACTGTTGTTCAAGCACGTTGTCTGGAACTTGAAGTTGAGCTTTCTAAATTACTTGATAAGGTTCAAAAGGATGATCATACTGAATTAGTCAAACGTTTTTCCAATCTTGAGGTAAATCGCTTAAATCTACAGTTAAAATATCAAAACCTTAAACAAATTTTGGAAACAACACATCTCCACCCGCTCGAGATGCACCTGATTTTGACTCCGTCTTTGTAATCGAAAAAATGAAAGCTTCCATTCAAGGAAAAGACAACGCCATCAAAAAATTGAGAATGCAAATCTCTCAATTAAAAGAGACCAGTAGTGAAGCAGACCGTACTCTTGATTTCAGGGCCTTAGATTTTTAGATCACCCAATTAACTAAAAAAGTCAATGTCCTCCATGAACAAAATGAGCTTTTTAGGGCAGAGAATGAAAAAGTTAAGCAGCATTACAGGGAATTGTATGCTTCTATTAAGATCACGCGTGCTAAACATATAGAACTAACAACTACCTTGTTAACTAACAATGAGAATCTAAAAGCCCAAATACATGAAAATATGAAATGCATCACTATGGATTCTGTAAAACCAATAATTCTTGCCCCTGGTAGGTATGCTATAGATGTTGAACCAATTCCCCCTCGTAATAGGAACAATAGGGAAGTACATCTAGATTATTTCAAACACCTTAAGGAAAGTGTGGAAACCCTTCGCGAGATCGTAGAGGAAGCTAAGGTTGAAAGACCATTAGATAGCTCACTTGTATTTGCCTACCTTTACACTAAACACTCTCAGGAACTATTAGAATATGTGATTGGAACTTGTCCGAAAGACTTCAATAAACGAGATAAAAACCATGCTGCTACCCCCTTAACTAGGAAAAAGAAAGTTAATTTGATGACCAATGTGAAACATCAAATAGTAACACACACAAAAATGTAGAGGAACTAAACATTCAAAAGACTAATGTCCCTGTGCCTCCTTCTACAGGAGTAAACAGTTGCACTAATACTAGCGAATCACAGCCTAGGAGCAATACCAAGAAAAATAGAATCTTGCCGGCTAAGAGTGTCAACAAGAAGAAAGTAGAAGAACACCCTAGGACCAATAAGTCTAGTTTGAAAACTAGGAATCGTGTTGATTCTAGTATTAGCTCTAAGCGTACTGTAATTAATTCGAATTCTCGCTCTGTTTGCAACACATGTAACAAATGCTTTATTTCAGCAAATCATGATATGTGTGTGGTTAATTATTTGAATGCATCTCCCTCTGTTAAAAATCTTGTGCGTAAAGTTCAGCAAGTCTGGAAACCTAAGCAAGTCAAGCCAGTCTGGAAACCAATAGGCAAAATACTTACCAATGTAGGTTATCAATGGATGCCTACGGGAAGGACATTCACTTTAGGAGAACAGTGCCCTTTAACTAGGCTCACTAAATCCAAAGTTGTGCCTGCTAAGCAAACGGAAAACATTAGTACTAGTAAAACTATGCTACCTAGGAAATTAAGTCACACATTTTAGAAACCATTAACTAGATACCAACGTAAAAACCAACCATACCAGGCAGTTTTCTGTAGCATTCCCACTCTACTTAAGAATAAGGCAATTGCTTATGCTAACCTACTGGACCCCAACCAAAATTGGGGATCCAACTTTCCAAACTCTCCATCTTCGTATGTTTTCAAATGCAGGCCGTACATATCGTCCTTTGGTATTTGGATTCAGGCTACTCAAAACATATGATGGGGGATCGCTCACGGCTCAGGAATTTCATGAAAAAGTTCATCGGGACAGTTAGATTCGGGAATGACCACTTTGGTGCTATCATGGGTTATGGAGATTACATGATTGGTGACAATGTGATCTTTAGGGTATACTATGTGGAAGGACTAGGACACAATCTGTTTTTTGTCGGACAATTTTACGATTCTGATTTAGAAGTTGCATTCAGGAAGCATTCATGTTATGTTTGAGATACATATGGTGTTGAATTAATTAAAGATTCTCATGGTTCTAATTTGTACACTATCTCGGTTGAGGACATGATGAAGTCCTCCCTAATATGTTTGTTGTCCAACGCCTCCAAGAACAAATCATGGTTATGGCATCGTCGTTTAAACCACTTGAACTTTGGTACCATCAATGACCTTGCAAGAAAGGATATAGTAAGAGGCTTACCTAGATTGAAGTTTAAGAAAGATCATCTCTGCTCAGCATGTCAACTAAGTAAGAGCAAAAAGCATACCCACACACCCAAAACTAAAAACACCAACTTGGAAGTTCTTAATACCCTTCATATGGACTTATATGGACCAATACGAGTGCAAACAATAAATGGGAAGAAATACATCTTAGTCATAGTTGATGACTATTCTACGGTTACTTGGGTTAAGTTTTTGAGATCGAAGGATGAAACCCTAGAGCTCGTCATCAAATTTTTAAGGCAAATACAAATCGGTCTCAACAAAACTGTCAGATACATCCGTACCGATAATGGCACATAATTTGTTAATCAAGTTCTGACTAAATATTATGAACGTGTCGACATTTTTCACCAAACATCAGTTCCCAAGACTCTACAGTAGAATGGCGTTGTCGAAAGACAGAACCGTACTCTTGTAGAGGTTGCTAGGACAATGCTGATATTTTCCAAGGCTCTAATGTTTCTCTGGGCAGAAGCTGTTGCTACCGCTTGTTACACCCAAAATCGATCCCTCATTCACACTCGTCATAACAAAACCCCATATGAGCTGGTGCATGATAAGAAGCCTAATCTTACCTTTTTCTGAGTCTTTGGTGCGCTTTATTATCCTACTAATGACAGCGAGGATCTTGGAAAATTACAACCAACAGCTGATATTAGAATTTTCTTTGGTTATGCACCAAGCAGGAAGGGTTATAGAATCTACAACAAAAGAACCTGATGAATTATGGAAACTATTCACATTTAATTCGATGAGCTGTCTGAGCCAATGGCTCCTGTGCAACTCAGTACAGGACCCGCACCTACTTTTCTGACGCCTGGACAGATAAGTTCAGGGCTCGTACCCAATCCGGTTCCTGCAGCACCTTATGTACTCACTACAAATAAAGAACTGGAGATTTTATTCTAACCAATGTTCGATGAATACCTGGAACCTCCTCGTATTGAAAGATCGGTTTCCCATGCTCTAGCAGTTCTAGTCCTAGTCAACTCAGCCAGTACACCTTCATCTACTACCATTGATCAAGATGCACCTTCTCCAAGTCATTCACCGACATCTTCGGCATTACAATCTCCAAGTTCACATCAAGGTGTTGCTGCTGGAATCACTATCATTGAAGACAATTCTTTTGCTCCTATTGACAATAATCCCTTCGTAAACGTGTTTGCTCCCGAACCTAGTTCTAAAGCATCATCATCTAGGGATGTTTGTTCAGCAGAATCAACACATGTATCTCAACCACATCATCATCTCGGGAAATAGAGCAAGGATTACCGCTTGATAATGTCATTGGCAATCCCTCTCGACCGGTATCCACCAAAAAATAACTTGCAACCGATGCCTTGTGGTGCTTGTATAACTCTATACTGTCCAAAGTCAAACCAAAGAACTTCAAATCTGCTATAACTGAAGATTGCTGGTTTCAAGCCATGCAAGATGATATTTACGAATTTGATCGACTTCAAGTATGGGAATTAGTACCACGGCCAGACTGTGTAATGATTATTGCCCTCAAGTTGATTTACAAAGATAAGCTTGATGAGTACGGTGATGTTCTAAAAAACAAGGCTAGGTTGGTGGCCAAGGGATATCAACAAGAGGAGGGTATTAACTTCGAGGAATCCTTTGCACCGGTTGCATACATCGAGGCTATAAGAATCTTCATCGCTAATGCCGCCAGTAAGAACATGACCATTTATCAAATGGATGTCAAGACAACATTCCTTAATGGCGAATTGAAGGAGGAAATCTATATTTGTCAACCAAAGGGTTTCGTTGATCCAGATCATCTGACACATGTTTATCGTCTAAAGAAGGCTCTGTATGGTTTAAAGCAAGCTCCTCAGGCATGGTATGACACTTTGTCATGGTTTCTTCTAGACAACAAGTTTTCTAAAGGTGTAGTTGAGCCCACATTATTTACTCGGAAAATAGGCAAACATATTCTTCTTGTTCAAATCTATGTAGATGATATCATATTTGCCTCGACCGACCCTAAAGCATGTGACATATTTTCCAATGAGATGAGTTCAAAATTCCAAATGTCAATGATGGGACAAATGTCTTTTTTCCTAGGATTACAAGTTTCTCAAAGTCCCGGAGGCATTTTTATTAATCAATCAAAATTTGCTCTAGAAATATTAAAGAAATTTGGGATGGATTCGTGTGACCCTGTTGATACACCAATGGTGGATCGACTTAAACTGGATGAGGACCCCTTAGGGATTCCAGTTGACCAGACTCGATTTCGTAGTATGGTCGGCTCCCTAATGTACCTCACTGCCAGCAGACCCGACCTTGTATTCGCCTAACCTTGTATTCGCTGTATGCATGTGTGCTAGGTATCAGGCATCGCCTACCAAAAAGCACCTTGAAGCACTTAAACGGGTCTTTCGGTATCTCAGAGGAACCATTAATTGGGGTCTTTGGTATCCAAAAGACACCGCTATGGCACTAACGGCCTATGCAGATGCGGACCATGCAGGTTGTCAAGATACACGAAGAAGTACGTCAGGAAGTGCTCAGTTCCTTGGAGATAAATTAGTTAGCTGGTCATCAAAGAAACAAAAGAGCACTGCGATTTCAACCACAGAGGCTGAATATATTGCCATGTTTGGATGTTGTGCTCAGATACTTTGGATGAGATCACAGCTTTTCGACTACGGTTTTGCCTTCAATAAGATTTCCCTGTATTGTGATAACCGCAGTGCTATTGCTCTCTGCTGCAACAATGTCTAGCACTCTCGGTCCAAGCACATTGACATACGTCA
Organism: Tanacetum coccineum; assembly: GCA_026074375.1. Lineage (NCBI taxonomy): Eukaryota > Viridiplantae > Streptophyta > Magnoliopsida > Asterales > Asteraceae > Tanacetum > Tanacetum coccineum. The sequence goes on along the minus strand of BQNB010048947.1, from coordinate 28,630 downwards.
TCATTTTATTCGAGAGCAGGTTGAGAAAGGCGTGGTTGAACTGTACTTCGTGACGACGGATTATCAGCTTGCGGACATATTCACCAAGGCATTACCTAGAGAGCGGTTCGAATTCCTTCTCCCGCGTCTTGGTATGAAGAGTATGACTCCAGAAACCCTTAAACGTCTTCAGGAAGGAGAAGAGGAGTAAAGGATGGTCTTCCTATATCCTATGTATATTTGTATATAATTAAACACAAAAACAAAATACAAAAATATAAAACCTATAAAAACCACAAAAATACCAAAACTACTAAAAATATTTTTCAAAGACATGTCTTCTGTAAATCGATAACATTTACGGTCCTATAAATGTCATTCAGTAATGACACGGGTCTTTACATATAACATTTACGGACCTAGAAATGTCATTCAATAATGACACGGGCCTTTAAATGAAGTTTGAGCGGAAGTTCAAACTGTTTTCAAAACATGTTTTTATGGCTTGCAGTTATTTCAGACTGCAACCCGTTTTTCAATCTGAGGAATACATGTCGCCAAAAAGTCAGCTGTTCCTAACAACGGGCAATTAATTTTTCTCGGGCACGAATTACTTAATATCCGTGCATCCAAGGATTAATGTACATTTCAGTGCGTTTCTCCTCTTTCGGAAGAGAAGTATTCCTTTTATAACCAAATAATTTTCTTTTTAATTGATTTTTTAAAAATTATTTGTGTTAATCACGGTGGAAAAGTGTTGTTGGAAATTAATCAAATCAAGTTTTTTTAACTAAAATTTTCAACTCAAACAATGACTACAACTCTTTAGATAGAAAACGGGTCATTGTTTGAGGGGGAGAGTGATTTCAAGTTTATTGCATCAAACATGGAAAAGGTTTAGTAGTAATACAGGGTTATAATTTGAGGGGGAGTTAATTAACTTTAACTTAAAGAGCCAAAATTGTTAGTAGGAAGAAAGATTAGAGACTTATGTGCAATATGCTAACTGTTTCCTAGCTCTTTTAAATCTATAGGGACTGAATTTGCCAACCCTCAAACTTACTTAGCCTTAGAAAATCAATAAACTAATAATAAAAGATGCTAGAAACTCCAAGGACCAAATCTGCCACCTAAGGGACCAAAACTGCCAAACCTCCAAACCTCTTGGTCAAACCTTCAAATCCAGTCAAACTCACACACTCATTCTCTCTCTCGTAAACCGCCACTATATGTAATTGAATGGTGGGATAGGTGCGGTTAGGGATGCATAAGTCTATTCTATGTCTAGTTATGTATTGATCAAACACATATGCTTTCTATGATAGATTTTGGGTTCATTTTTTATCGAATCCCTATAGAATGTTATGTGTTATGGTTTGTTTGCTGGGATTAGTTCATTAGGTTTAGATAATGATGCTTTAATGATTGATTTCATTCTCCAATCCCTTGATTGTCTGATTTGATGATTTTTGAATTTCTAGTTGACTTTAAAAGTCAATAGCGGTTTGTTGTTGTTGTATATAGTTAACAGCCTGTTATGTAGTGCTTAGGAATGTACTTAGTGTGCCTTAAACATGTTTACTTGTCCCCCTTAGGTTTTCAATAACTTTCGTGGCTTAAGTGATCACTTGTGACATGTATCTGATGTAATGAGATATATTAGGTTGTTTCTGATGCGTGCTAGGAGATTCAAATAAGATAGGATGCCTGGAATTGTGTTTTTTGTTGCCAAAAAGTAAGAAAATTGAAGTCAAGTTTAGTTCTCTTCATAGCGGTTTGCATTGGCTGTTAGATATCGGTTTGCCTTGGTTGCGCGGTTTAATGAATATTCTTTATAGCGGGTTGTCAAAGTATTATTGATAGCGGTTTGATATAAATGCATGATAACGGTTTGTCTAGGTCTGCATGATAGCAATTTAACTTACTGAATATTTTATTTGAGCAGGCAAACCGCTACGAGGTAGCGGTTTGATGAAGATTAATTTTATTATTAAAATAATCCAAACCGCTATTTTGAATTTTTCTTATCTGGTAGCGGTTTGATTAAAAATTAATATAATATTCGTAGCTGTTTGGTCATAACAATTTAATTAAAATGAATATTATATTCGTAGCTGTTTGGTCATGGCGGTTTGATCATTCCGCTACATAGCGGTTTGATCATTTGCCTCCACAGCAGGTTGATTAACTCTCCTCACAGCGGTTTGGCGCCAAGTGGGTAGCGGTTTGGGCCTAAATCTCAAAATTTTGGCCCATTAGTCCCAGTACCCTCTCAAGGCCCAATCCAAAGGCACAATTACCTCGTTAACACCCATCAGGGACTTGTTAACATGTTTGTGTTCATCGAATATCCTTGACCGACACGGACTTAATCTCATCATAATCAATCGAAGCATGTCAATGTTCTCATCTAACATCAAGATATATATCATGTCTGCCTGTCTCTGTTGATATCCTTGTGCAGACAAAATGGCTGATGAGAATGTTCTCGCTCCTGCTCCCACAAGATCTGATGATCAGATTCTTCCTTTTGCTGCGTGGGTGCCTATCGGAAAGAGCAACCATGTCTTGGATCTTCAAAAGAGGCAAAAGAACCCAATCTTTCAGATTGCTGTGGATATTCTAAAAAACACAAACTTCTTCAGGGCATTCATTGCTTCTGCCTTGGTTCCAGCTATCTACATTCAACAATTCTGGAACACGCTTGCATATGTGGAAAAGGCTGGGACTTACCGATTTCAGCTGGATGAAAACTGGTTCACAGTGGATGCTAATCTTCTGAGGGAAGCTTTAAAGATAACCCCCCATTGATCAAGCTTACCCGTTTGTGTCACCTCCTTCGGGTGATGCAATTATGGACTTCGTGAATAAGCTGGGTTATCCAGAGGTGATTCACTTTATGTCAAGTATGGCGGTGAATCACTTGTATCAGCCCTGGAGAGCAATATTGTCTATGATCAACCAATGTCTTACAGGAAAGACTTCTGGGCATGATAGGCCCAGATATCCAGTTCTTCAGATGCTTTAGGGAATAGCTACAAGTAAGAATGCTGACTATGTTAAACTTATTTGGGAAGAGTTCGTGCAAGCAATGCAGACCTTTCTTACTGATAAGGCCAATTTGGGCAGTCCCACTAAGAAGGGCAGGAAAGACAAACCTTACATTATTCCTTATTGTCGATTCACGAAGCTTATTATTATCTCCGTTTCATCTTGCTGAAGAAGACCTCAAACTCGGTAATCTCAAATTCGTCTCCAAAGGCGAAATCGATGAAGTCTTTGGAATGCCAATTCCCAACGAGCCGATCTCAAACAATATCAGGGATGCATCATACTACAATGCTTATCTGGAAATGGTCGCAAAGCATGATGAAAAAGTTGCTGCTAAAAAGGAAGGAAAGAAGAAATCTGCAAGTACCAAGCAACCCAAGCCAAAGCCTGCTATCGAGAAGTCAAGCAAACCAGCACCTGCACCGAAACCAAAGGTAACCAAGGTAAAACCTTCTAAGGCCTCTACTGCTAAGCCACCCAAGCCGAAGCCTTCCAAAGAAAAGTCAACCAAGGCTACGCCACTACAAAAATCCGGCAAGGGTAAAGTTGCAAAAGTTCGCAACGTGAAGAGCTCTTTCCAGCTGGTTGATGAACCTGATGAAGAACCAGCTCATTTTGAACCTGAACCTTAGCCTGAACAAGAAGGTGCAGGTGAAGAATATGATATGGAACGTACAATTCAGATGAGTCTGGAATCGTTTTAGGCACAGGGTCATGCACATGTTGGAGGTGTAGAAATTCAAGAACCTGTTGCAGAGGCCATCCGACCACTCCCTGTAGTAGAAGGCAAGGGTAAAGCCATTGTCACTGAAGAACAAGGTGCCCAATATCTGCTAGCCCTGCATACACCAAAGAAGAGAAGCACCACAGACCAATTCATAATCCAAAAGCGGACTCCAACTATTGAAGAGGCATCAACTGGACCCTCTACACAACCACTGGATGACACATCTGCCAATATCATTCGTGACTCTCCGTCTCCTGCAGATGCTGAAACAGGTGCTAGATCAGATAAGACAAGCAGTGGAGGTGATACAGAGATAGTGCAAATTACCGAAGAACTAGAAGAAGATGTGGAGAAACAGGAAAACGTCAAGGAAAAGACGGTGGAACTTGATCAAGACCAGGCTGGATCAGACCCTGGTGAAACTCTTGAGTCTCAACCTCAACTATAGCAGGTACACATGGAAGAAGACCAGGCTGGACCAGACCTTGGAATAAGCCGTGTGGCTCTTGCTGGACCAGACCCTGAGCCCACACACGACGAATTCATGGCTGATTTGTACCCTAAGGTTCAAGAGAGTTTGAAGTTTCCGGCTGATGAACATGTCATCCTAGAGGATCCTCTAAACTCAACCGGGACTCTCTCGTCAATGAAGAATCTGGAGGATGCATATGCTATTGGGGATCAATTCATTAATGACAAATTCAGTGATGATAAACCAGGAAAACTCAATGTGGAAGCTAAAGTGGTCTCTATGGTTACTGTTCCAATATATCAAGCGTCATCCTCTGTTCCTCCACTGTCCACACCAGTAATTGATCTTTCACCTCCTAAACCTGCATCATATACCACTCAAATACCAATATTTACAGCAACACCAACGACAACAACAACACCCCTTCCACCTACTCCATAACAACAAAGCACAACTAAATCAAAGTTAGCTGAACGTGTCGCAACTCTTGAAAAGAAACTCTCTGATTTAGAGCAGACTAGCAAGAATCTTGATAACATAACACGAAATCTTGGATCTAGGGTCTACACTTTGGAGCTTAGGGATCTGCCTCATAAGATAATGAAGTAGTCCGTGAAAATGTCAAAGAGGCGGTTCAAATAGCTCTACAGGCTCCCCTTCGAGACCGCTTTAAAGACTTGTCCGAAGAAGATATGAAAGAAATGCTTCACCAAAGGATGTTTGAAACTGGCTCTTACAAATCACTTCCGGAACATATCGCACTCTATGAAGCCCTTGAAGCATCTATGGAACGTGCACAGAGGGATGAGCTTCTCGCTGAAAAGGATAAGTCTCGTAAGAGACGACGTGATGATCAAGATCCTCCTCTTCCACCAGATTTGGATCAAAGTAAGAGAAGACGACATGACGTTGGCGCTTCTGGTTCATCACAACCACAAGCTCCTCAATCATCAGCATGGAAGAAGTCTGACACTCGAGATGCTCCTTCAAGCTCCTCTAATCAACAATCTGGTCCTCATGCTGAGCAACCAGTGGACGACATACCAATACAAGATTCTGACAACATATCTGATTCACATGACACTGACTCCGCCCATCTTCCAAAGACTAAGTAGAGGCCAGAATGGTTGAAGCCTATTCTAGATGATGCAAGACCAGCCAATCCAGAACCTGCTTGGGTCATTCCTACGTCCCACATTCCTGATGCTGTGAACAACTGGGCCAATGCTTTAGCTACCACGTATCAAGCTCCGACGGAGAACTCTCTACTTGAAAAGACTAGGGATAGGTGTACGTTTATGACCTGGTATTGTCAAAAGATAGGAAAGACCGAGCTTACTCAAGCAGATTTGGAAGGTCGAAGTAGTTAAACCTTTCTACCCGGACGTTGTTCATCTTCAGTTTTATATGGAAGAGTGTCACAAGCTGCTTACAAATTAGATTGACTGGGCTAATTCAGAAGGTGATCAAGTCAGGATTGATATTAGCAAACCTCTGCCTCTCAATGGTCCACCAGGTCATGTCACTATTCAAACCTAATTCGTTTTCAATAAAGACTTGTAATATTTGCGTTATGACAGTAAGGGAAGCGGACAAGCCTTATCAATTTCCAAAATGAAGGCTACTCGTTATCATGACTTTGGACTTGAATTACTCGTACCTGAGCATATGTGGATCGATGACGTCTGCACCTATGACATAAGTGCCTCTTATGGTATCTCTCATTGGTGGTTTAATCGTTAGAAATTCTACATTGACCGACACACAGCTGAATCAAGCCGCAAGGTAGTTAGAACTCACATGCGTATACTCATTGTTGTTAGAATAAAAGCCTACTTTTGCTATGGATATGACTACCTTAAAGAGATCATACTGCGCAGAGCTGATCATCAAGAATACGCGATTGCCAAAAAGGACTTCAAAAACTTGTATCCTAGTGACTTTGAAGACCTGAATTTGCTGCTTCTTTAAGGTCATCTAAATTATCTTCCTGGTTCAGACATACGTATGCTTTCTACTGCTGTTAAACTGTGGACACGAAACTTAGTAATTCGACAGCGGGTTGAAGACTTCCAACTCGGCATTGAGAGCTACCAGAAACAACTGAATTTCACTAAACTTGGATGGGATGCAACAGGCTTCGAGTTCAAGCATGATTATACAATCATAGATTTGCCTCGTGCAGTTGTGTTCCCTGTCAGTAACAATGAACGAAAGATCATGCAGTTCAATGAGATTTACAAATTCAGTGATGGTACACTGACAAATATTATGGAAGCACTGGATTACAGAGTTAAGGAGTACAAGGTTAATCGGCTTAATCTGGGTATGAACACGCGGTTTTGGACTGATAAGGATGTGGAAAGGAGCAAGGAATTCATACATGCCATTGAACGGAGACTCAAGACCAGAAGGATCTTCCAGAATTTGGAATGCTTTGTTGGTGGACGGGTTTGCGATATTGACTACAGACTTCTTCGGAGAACAGAATGATCTCTTCATTCCATTTATAAGGTCAATATCATTTGTATATATATATATATATATATATATATATATTGTATCTTGTACATTATAAAGTTAGTTGTTAAGTGTCAGTGTATGATAATTTGTTTTATGAATTTATTCTTAAATTCAAAGATATTTCAAACCTATCATACCCAGACTCCACTAAGAGAATCTCTTCATAGATTCAGTGAGGGTGCATTTATTATGTTCCCCATTCGGCTTGTGTTTCAATTAAAACTACTTTTTTCTCCTTAGTTTTTATCTCCAAAAATATTTCACTCGCGATAATCCATTAGGTATCCAAAAATATCAATAGGATTTGACATTTATTTTTGATAAGGGAGAGAGAAATGTGATTTAAATATGGAAATTGATAAACAAACTGTGATTTTGTGGACTCAATGTGTTATTCTCCTCCCCTCCTTGTGCTAAACTAGTTTGATTTAATCGATGGCAAATGTGTTGGCGGGCCGAGAGAGTTTTTGAATAATTGAAAATAATCGATGTAGGTACATAAAGAGAATGATATTTGTTATTTATATCACAAGTACTGATTTTGAGTTTTTCAAAGTCGGTTTTAATGGCTCAAGGTGAACTAGTATCAAAAAGACCGACCATTGATATTTATTTTTCTTGTGAGATATAAGGTTGGTAAGGTTAAGTTATTATAAGCTTTCGCCTGTTCAAGCCATAACCAGAGAGGAAGGTAAACAGGGAAAATTTCTAGTTTGTGTAGAAGTCATTAGGTATGACCATAAAAATGGAAGTAAATATGAGGAATAAAGGGAACTAGTTCAAAGACTAAGATAGGAGCTAGACCTGGTTCAAACCCCACAATGTTCACGTCATGAGTCTCGGTAAGCACTAAAGGGGTTGAAGACATGAAAAAGACAATTGTAGGTAAAGGGTAGTTAAAGAAAGAAGCCCGCTCCCATACACTTAGGTCATCGACAACCGGGTCAATACATCTCTGCCTGTCAGATCACAATGGATGATTGCTGACATTGGAAGGACTGACATCATGGACCGGTGATGCAATGCACAACCCTCTTAGTCCACTCAGAATCTATCAAAAGTTTCTGTTTCATTTCTCATGGGACTAAACACGTATATCTTTTGACTTCTCACTCTGAGTTAGTTGATATTGAAAAGGTGGCTGTCCCGCTTGACACGATTTGAAAATACCCCTTAAATATATATAAATAATAAATAAATTATAAATATATAATAAGGATAATTATCAAAAAATCTCAATGAAAACCGGAAGTAGTATATGATATTCCCAGGTCATTTATCCCAAACGAGGAATGCAATGGAAAGTCGAAAGACGGTTTGACATTTGATGCTTAAATGGAACAAATTTGTATTTGGTTTTCTAAATCTACGGGAAAATTAATGCAATCTACACTAAAAACAATTAAAGCAACATAATTTTAAACTAAAAATGCAAACGGGAATCCTAAAAACGTGCCTAAATCATCAACTAAGTCAAAATTAAACCCTAAAAATTCAAACTTAGTTTCTAAACATCTAAAATGACAAAAGAAAATTTTCTAACTTAAAAACATTACAAGGAAAAACAAAAGTACATTAAGCTAAATTAAGACTAAAATAAGCTGAAAATAAAAGCTAGATTAAAAACTAATTGCCAAATGGCTTACAATGAACCTATTTATATAAAACGTCTAGGTCTTGAGGTCTTCACTTGTGTTTCTTTTGTGAGAGGGCTCAAGGCTGTGTTTGTTGTGTGAGTAGGATCCAAAAATCATCTCAGCCCTTGAATTTGAGTAGTCCCCAAGTCTCTTGATCATAGCCCTTCATTTTTGTCATTATCCTTAAACGAATTGGGTGTTAGAGGATTGCCAAGGTGGACTTTGGAGGTTTGTGAGGTGGGTTAGGGTTCTTTAATGAGTTTTGTTGTGGAGTGAGTGGTGTTTTGTTTGGTTGTTGCAGGAAAGGACACACACAAAGAGTGTGGGAGATATACAGTACTCATGGGCAGGAAATTTGTTTGAGGGTGCAGGGTAAAACTTTGAAGTTTTGGCAAAAGTGGTCCCTCATTGTTATATGTATAATTACATTGGTGGTCCTTGGTTGTAATAAGTTTAGGGATGTTGGCAAAAACAGCCCTTGAGGATGTATAGAGGTATTGCATGATTCGTCCTTTGTGGGCTAACACTTTAACAGCCATTTGATTGGGGCTGTTAACTCAAGTTAAGGGATTGGGCTTGTTCATTGATTTGGGCCGAGTATAAAAGAAGGGGTTTTGGGCCCATTTGACTTATAAGGCTTCATGTAATGTCTTAATGGGCTGACCCGGCCCATTAGATGGGTACGGGTGGGCCCATTTAAGATTTCTTCGTTTCCGGCTTCGGCTTGGATTTTGACTTTTGTCGGGGTTGACTTTGGTTGACTTTTTGACTTTGACTTTTGGACTTTTTGGCTTTGACTTGACTTTTCTTTCACGCTCTTTCGGTTCTCGTGCTTGGTTTTGTCATTTTGGCTCGTTTTTGTCCTTTTCTCGGATATCCGTTACCTGCACAATATAAGTGAAAACATACAAATACAATGTATTTTTGGTACGTTTTTGGTCATTTAAGTCCGTTTTTAATGGTCAAATGTATGTGTAATTAAACACATACCAATTTCCACTATAAGATATTGTCGTGTCCATAACGCAATGCTATAAGTAAGCATTAGAAAAATAAGAATTCTCAATCCCCCTCGATCTTAATTACCTCGAAATTAGTAAGTGTTCATCAATGGGAATTAAAGAATCAATAGTTTAGAAAAGCCCCATTTTTACCATTCTTAAAGATATACACTTATTCCTACACATATTTTTGTATTTTTCTTTTTCTCATTTTTTTTATTTTTCTTTTTAAGCAACTAACTAACATATTTGACTTTCGTTATTTCATAACCGTTAGGGTTCATTGACAAGACGATTTTAATCATTAAAATGCCCAGAAGGATTAAATTCTTCGTTCTCGACTTTTCATCGTCCCAAACCCAGCTTAAAACGAAATCATCGTTAAATTAAGTTAAGATGCTAACAACTACTCATATTTGAAATTGTGAACCTTTTCATTCCCGCAAATATTTATTATTTTGGTGAATGTGCCATTTTTGAATTTCAAACAATAGGATCATCGTTTTGCAAAATCTACTTATGCTTTACGTTCCAACACGAGATAATCGAGTTTGAGGCGAGTCATCACCATGGGTACGACTTCGTCTCGGCACATCCTAAACCTTGCGGCTTAGTGACTAGGATTTTGACACCCCACAAAGTACTAGTATCGACTCTGGTCCGTCAGGTTTCAAATACTCTTAGTTTCGTTTACTCACATAGCTTATTCTAGAAACTAAATATAACTTAAAAATGACAATCGTCTTAGTTAAAAGCATATTTAATTTAACAAAGAGATTTTCCTGAATGTATAATTCACACTTAACATTTAAACATTACCTGATGCAATCGTAACCCTCGACCTTTTTGAAAGCTGCAACAACGGTGTGTGGCCGAGCAAGATGCAGCAAACTTTTATCAGTCTGGGTTATTATTCTTTCTATGGGCTTTCTTTTGATACGGCTGCCCCCCCAATATCGGTTCGTGCGCGAAAAGATGACAGCAAACTTTTATTCAGCCAATTTATATTTATTATTCATCATTTTTTCTTTTTTCTATTTTCTTCATTTTTTCATTTTTTTCACTTTATTTCACGATATAGAGAATACTTCTTTTTGGAAAAGTTAAGTATAAATTTTCTATTGAAACTAAGACTAAAATTATTGCTATCGACTAATTCAAATTCAAAAATTGTTGATTTAGTTTAATTTCCAAAAATTGAACGTATTTATTAGTTCGATTTGGAGGCTTATGAGGTGTGAATAAGCACAATTACATAAGCTCATTGAGATTTCCAAAATAATCCTTGTTTAGCTTCCAAACTCATAATAAACTCTATCATTTTTTTGTTCTTCGCAAATTTCCGCGAATGCTTAGTCTAAAAGTTAAGGAACAAGCTAGAGCTCAACACGCTCGATCGAGTCAAAATTTATTCTTATTCTACCAGCAAGAAACTCAAAAATGTGAAAAAACACTTTTTTTTTTTAAAAGGATTTTTTTGGTCGTTTGGGTGGTAAATACGGGATTACGTAAAAAACAACGACTAAAGGCATATTCAAATCGATTGATCCCCCACCCATACTAAAACAAAACATTGTCCAATTGTTTTACGAAGGGTCTCTACGCAAATCCTAAGCCGTTTATTAAGTATGCTTAAAGATAAACATTAGTCGATTAGATTAGGATATTGGATTTCCCAAATGAAGCTGAGGATTTGAAGCTCTTGTGAACGAAGGACAAAACCACGAGCACGAGAGGCTTCAAAAATCCAGGACAATCCTGTACAATCATCACAAAAACACAAAACACGAGAAAGGAAAGAGGCAAGCCTCCTCACAACAAAAAAACACTTATTCATTACTACATAATACGGATAAGCATGGGTTGCCACCCAAGAAGCGCTTGTTTAGGGTCACTAAGCTTGACCCATTCCCCGAATTCATTGGTCCTTGGGGAAGGTTTGGAGATCCGAGACAACCATGTGTGGTACGTCCCCTCCAAAGTAGTGCTTAAGTCTATGACCGTTCCCCTTGAAGTTTGGCCCGTCGGTTTGAGATAACTCGACGGTGCCATAAGGGTACACATGGGCAATGGTGAACGGTCCGGACCAACGGGATTTTAACTTGCCCGAGAACATCTTCAATCGAGAATTAAAGAGGAGGACTTGATCACCGACGTTGAAAATGCGGTTTTTGATCTTTGAGTCATGGATCCTCTTTGTCTTCTCTTTGTAGATCAAAGAGTTCTCATAGGCTTGATCACGAAGTTCATTTAATTCATTGAGTTGAACTTTTCAATGATCGCCCGCGGTCGAAAGGTCAAATTTTGCATGCTTCAAGGCCCAATAGGCTTTGTGCTCGAGCTCGATCGGTAGATGACATGCCTTTCCGTACACGAGCTTGTATGGAGTACACCCGATGGGTGTTTTGTAAGCTGTACGAAAGGCCCATAATGCATCATCTAATTTATCCGACCAAGAGGCACTGTTCTCGCCTATAGTCCTTTCAAGAATTCGTTTCAAGCCAAGATTAGATACCTCAACTTGCCCACTTGTTTGTGGGTGCTGATAGCGGTGGAGACGGTGGAGGTACTTTCGTATTTAAGCATGACCTTTGCAAACTGGTCATTGCAAAAATGGGTTCCGCGATCACTAATGATAGACGAGGGTATTCCGAATAGGCGCGAGAGAGATTTAGAAATTTGCAAAACAACTCGGGCATCGTTGGTGGGGAGTGCTTTTGCTTCAACCCATTTCGACAAGTAATCGACCACCACGAGTATATATTTGTTCCCTTGTGAAGACGAGAACAACCCCATGAAATTGATGCCCCACACGTCAAAGATTTCGCAAACTTAGATGGAATTTTGTGGCATTTCATCACGTTGCGAAATTTTTCCTTGACATTGACAAGTGTCACATATGGTGACCAAGTCATGGGCATCTCGGTAAATTGTGGGCCAATAAAATCCTGAGTCAAAAACCTTTTTGGCGGTGTAGTTGGCACCGTAATGTCCCTCGGTGGGTCCACTATGGCAAGCTGTGAGGATGTCAATAGCTTCTTGGCCTGCAACACACCGCCGGATCATTTGATCCGCACATATTTTGAACAAATAGGGGTCGTCCCAAAAGTAGTGTTTAACATCCTTGAAAAACTTGTTCTTTTGTTGGGACGACATCCCTTTAACAATGAAATTCCCCGCGTGGTAATTTGCATAATCGGCAAACCACGGGGTACTTGAGTCACCACGAAAAGTCACCATATTAAGTGTCTCGAGAGGAAACTTTTCATTTATCTCCTTTGGGTCGAGCACATTTTCATAAGGATTTTCTAATCGGGAAAGATGATCGGCCGCGAGATTCTCGGCTCCTTTTGTGTCAATTACTTTGAATTTGAACTCTTGAAGGAGGAGAACCCACCAGAGCAATCTCGACTTGGAATCTTTTTTTGCAAAGAGATATTTGAGGGCGGAGTGATCCGTATACACAATGCTTTTGTTCAAGATAAGGTAAAACCGCAATTTGTTGAAGGCGTACACCACGGCTAACATTTCTTTCTCCGTCGTGGTGTAATGCGATTCCGCCTCGGTTTTTACTAGCATAGTGTATAGTCCTAAAGTGCTTTTCATGATGTTTCCCCAAGACCGCACCTATGGTAAAGTCGCTTGCATCGCACATAAGCTCAAAGGGTAAGTCCCAATCGGGGGCAATCAAGATTGGAGCTTCGGTAAGTTTTTTTCTTTAACGTTTCAAAAGCTTGAAAACATTCATCGGAGAAGATGAACGGTGTATTTTTCTCAAGAAGACGAGTCATCGGTCGGGAAATTTTGGAAAAATCCTTAATGAACCGTCGGTAGAAACCGGCATGACAGAGAAAACTCCGAAAACCCTTGACGGTGGTGGGATAAGGTAACTTAGCAATCACATCGACTTTGGCTTTATCGACCTCAATCCCATTTTTGGAAATTTTATGGCCAAGGACAATACATTCCTTAACCATGAAATGACTCTTTTCCCAATTTAGACAAAGATTGGTGTCTTCACACCTTTTGAGTATCTTGTCCAAACGAGAGAGGCAATTTCCGAATGAATTCCCAAAGACTGAAAAGTCGTCCATAAAGACTTCCATTGTTTTTTCGATCATATCATGAAAGATAGCCATCATACACCTTTGGAACGTGCCCGGTGCATTGCATAAGCCGAAAGGCATGCGACGGTAGGCGAACGTTCCATAAGGACACGTGAATGTGGTCTTTTCTTGATCATGAGGGTCGATGGGAATTTGAAAGTAACCCGAGAAACCATCGAGAAAACAATAGTATTCGTTTCCCGCTAATCTCTCGAGCATTTGATCCATAAACGGTAATGGAAAGTGGTCTTTACGGGTGGCGTCATTTAACTTTCGGTAGTCAATGCATACACGCCATCCCGTAACCAATCGAGTAGGAATTAACTCGTTTTCATCATTTTCAACAACGGTAAAGCCACCCTTTTTTGGTACACAATGCACGGGGCTTACCCAAGGACTGTCCGAGATAGGGTAAATTAATCCGGCATCAAGGAGTTTAAGAACCTCCTTTTTGATCACCTCGTGGATTTTTGGATTAACCCTTATTTGGTGTTGGACTGCCGATTTGAAGTCATCCTCCATTAGAATCTTGTGTGTATAAAATTCTGGGTTAATACCCTTAATGTCAGAAAGTTGCCAAGCGAGAGCTCGCTTGTGTGACTTCAAAACCTTTATGAGAGCGGCTTTCTCCTCATCTTTCAAGTCTTTAGCAATTATGACGGGTAATTTGTCGGTACCCTCCAAAAATGCATATTCAAGATGAGGTGGTAAGTCCTTAAGTTCAACCTCGGGTGGTTCATCAATTGAAGACTTTTCGTTTTTAGGTTCAACAACTTTAAGTACTTGTGGAGGGAAAGGTGGTGATGATGGATCATCATTACAAAATTCTTCAAGAAGAAGAATGTCTCCCTCCGAATCATAGTAATAGTCATCAATTTCCAGTGAAATTGGCTTATCTTCAATACCTAGGAAAGCATCGGTTTCTTCAAGAAGAAAATCACTATCCCCGAAGGGAGTAAGAGTGGGAGAAGAGGTCGAAACAATTGGTTTCGTAGATGGAGTGGGATTGCCACTCACGGAAAATCCAAGAACTTCTTGAGAATACTCCACACCAGCAACGTCAATGATGTCGATTCGGTTAATCGAATTATCATAATTAGAGGAGTATCTCGAAGTTTGATCAAGATTGAATGTTACGGCATTATTGCCAACACGAAGAGTTAATTCTCCCGTGTAAACATCAATCAAAGCACGTCTGATGTTTAAAAAGGATCTTCCGAGAATTAGGGGAACTCGAGGATCGGCATCAAAGTCAATGACTACAAAGTCGGCCGGAAAATAGAACTTTCCTACTTTTATAATGACATCTTCGGCGACACCGATCGGTCGAGAAATTGACCGGTCCACAAGTTCGAGAGTCATACAAGTAGGAGTAAGTTCGGGAAGGGAAAGCTTTTTCCACACGGAAAGGGGCATTAGGTTAATGCTAGCGCCAAGATCGGCCAAGGCTAAGCATACATCCATTCTGGTAAAATCGTATGGGATGAGAAATTTGCCGGGGTCTTTGAGTTTTTCGGGTAAATTTTTGAGGAGAACCGCCGAACAATGCTCATTCAACGGAGTTCTTGCCAATTCAAACAATTTTTCTTTGTTGCTTAACAAACCCTTAATGGTTGAAGCAAATTTGGGCATGAGAATGAGAGCATCCGCGAAGCTAATGTCGAAATGCAAATCTTGGAAGATTTGGAAGAATTTCTCCATTTGGTTATTAGCCTTTTCGCGGAGCTTTTGATCATTAAGTCTAGAAGGATATGGAATTGACGGTTTCGGGTTAGGCTTCGGAGCACTAACGGGAGCAACAACGGGCTCAGAATTTGGTACTTGAGTTTCAACTTGGACAAACGGAGGTTGGACGTCTTCGGTACCTCCGTTATTAGTAGGAGGCACCGTGTCCTTTGTCACCTCGGTTTCACGTTCCACTACTTTAGGAGAAGAAGAAGTAGTAGGAATCGTGGGTCCCTTATAAGCAACACCACTTCGGGTGGTGATACCTTTCAAATCTTCCCTCGGGTTAGTAATGGTATTACTAGGGAGTGTTCCCGATCCCAAGGTAGAAGCGGTATTCATTTTCATGAATTGACCCAACATATTCTTAAGATCATTAGTAGAATTGGCCAATGTAGTCATGTTGGTTTGCATATTTTTCAAAATGGCATCATTTGCCTTCATGTAGTTTGAGAATTCGGCATTCGTTACAACTTGCGGTTGAGGAATCGGGGCTTGATGAACCGGAGCTTGGTAACCCGGGGCTTGATGAGCCGGTGCTTGATAAGCCAGAGGCGGGTTTTGAACATGACTAGCTCCTTGGAAGAATTGGTTTCTTCCTTGGTTATTCCCCTGATTATGATTGTTTCCTTGATTCCTATTTTGGTAGTTTTGATTTTGATTGCTTTGGTTTTGATTCTGATTAAACCCTAGTGGTCCGAGATAATTGTCCGAACGATAGCTAAGCTGATTACGGTTACCTTAAGGTTGGTAAGAATTACCACCTTGATTATAGGCTCCCGCAGCATATACATTCCGAGTTTAGCCAACGGTGACTGGACAATCATTATAAGCATGTGGACCACCACAAGTTTCATAGCTAGGAGTAACTGCTTTTACTTGTTGGTTTATTTGAAGCACTTTCATTAAATTTTTGTTAATTTCTGCCATTTCAGCCTTAAGTGCTACAATTTCCGGATCGGAAGAAGAAGTGATAGAACTAGATAACTCACTCCTTTGAGCGAAAGTATCCCAATCATTGTGGTGAGCGGTCATATTTTCGATTAGATCATAACACTCTTCGTGTCGCCTTTTTATAAAGGTCCCGCCGGCAGCAGCATTGATGGTATCACGATGTCTTAAAGTTAACCCATTATAGAAAGTATCTATTTGAGTGACAGGTAACATGTTGTAATTAGGACAACGATCAATCAAAAGCTTATAACGTTCCCATGCTTCGAATAACGACTCATCGAGACGTTGACGGAAATTAGTGATTTTATTTCTTAACTTCGTCACCACTCGTCACCATAGAGGGTGGAAAGTATTTGCCGAGAAACATCTTAGCCATTTGCTCAAATGTGGTGATAGAATTCCTTGGCAAACGATCAAACCAAGCGGTGGCATGATGTGTCAAGGAGCGAGGAAAGAGATATAGATGAAGGGCGTCATCGGTGACCCCATTTACTTTGATACTTTGGGTGACATGCAAAAATTTGTCAAGATGCTTTTTCGCATCGTCACCCGGAAGTCCATGGAACTGGCAAGAATTTTAAACTTGTTGAATCATGTCATTCTTGAGTCCAAAATTCGTTGCTTGAATTGCAATCGAGGCAATTGTTCCACCTCGACCATCCAAAGTCGGTTGGCACAACTCCTCTATTGTTCGGAGTCCGTCATCACCGTTTTCGTTATCGGCCATGTTAATTTCCTCAAAATTGTTCAAAAGATTAGGATCAACGCGAGTTCTTCTTCGGATGGTACGTTCGGGATCTTCGAGAGGTGGAAAAAGATTCCTTGTCGAAGATCGAGTGCTCATGCACTAAAAAGAAATATAAAAAGAGAAATTATACTAATTAATTTTTTTGGTTTTTTTCAACAATTGATTCACAATTTATTTTAATAACGGACAATGAGATAAGACAACTTAAACCTAATAATCAACAAGCTTCATGGTAGCTCTCTAAAAGAAAAACGTACAAAGGAGCGGAGGAGTAGGAAAGCGCGAAGCTATTAAAAACCTTCTCCTTTAGGGTCGTAGTTCCTCGGAACAACCCTCCTTATACCCCTCTTATAGTTTGTTTAACTTTCAAAGGTGAGCCGTACCTCGCAAGTGACACAAAAGGCAAGTTTTTGATCTTTGGTTCGGGAACTTATTAATGATAATACTCAAAGTTGAGAGTATTATATGATTGATTCATTTTATTTATATATAAGGACAATTTTTTTATATTTTTGATTTTTCTTGTCTTATATATATAATAAAAAAGAAAAAAGAAAATCTTTTTGTATTTTTTTTATTTTTGTAAGAAAATAAGCAAAATAACTTCACACGGAAGGATCTTCAAAGCACTAATTGTTAAACGAAACGACAATCGTCTTACACCTCCTCGACAACGGCGCCAAAATTTGATTGGTTTCTTTACATATAAATATAATATACTACTTATATTAACCAAACCAAATCAAGTGACCCTTGAAAAGGTTTAAAGAAAGAAAATCAATGAAATCCGAGTAGTATATGATATTCCCGGGTCGTTATTCCCCAACGAGGAATGCAATGGAAAGTCGAGAGTCGGTTTGATATTTGATGTTTGAATGGAACAAGATTTGATTGGATTTTGCTTTTCTAAATCTTACGGGGGAGAAAATTAATGCAATTTAACTAAAAACAATTAAGGCAACACAAATTTACACTAAAAACGACAAACCAGAATCCTAAAACGCGACTTAAAAAACTAAAATTTATGCAAAATTTTACCCTAAAATGTTTTTTTTTACTTATTATAAAATACCTAAATAACTAAAATTGAAAGCATAAGGCAAAGGCAAACCTAAACCAAAAACGAAAGCATTTAAAGCTTAAAAACAAGAAAAACGTTAACGGGATTCAATCCCGTTCTGTAAAAAATCAAAATTTAAAATTTTAACCCTACAAAAGAAAATATAATTTTCTACAGTCCTATTTGATAAAAGAAAATTTTCTAAAAAAGAATTAGATTTTTTTTGACTTTTAATTAATTTAATATGAATTAAAAACGGTTTTAATCTAAATTAAATATTAAAAATACTAAACTATTTATAAAAAAATCTGAAAAAATTACATAAAGTAGCTTGAACTATGCTAAATCTAATAAAAATAAGCTGGGTTAAACAGCTTATCAAAATAAGCAGTTAAAAAGCCAAAACGGCTTAATACTAAAACGGGCTAAAAAGGGCAAAAGAAATATGTGTGCAAGAGAAAACAGAAAAGACCCAAGGGCACTAGTGGTGTTGTGTGTTGTATTAAAAACGTTGGTAGAAGGTGGTTGAGGTCCCGGGTTCGAGCCTTGGCTCACCTAGGGCTTCCCACTTTCCTAATGTTTTTATTTTTGCCAAAAAAAAATTACCAGCTTATAAATAAGCTATAAACCAACAACTTTTGTAAAAACACTTTTTTTAAACCAAAAATAAGCACAGAAATAAGCTCTAATAAGTGACAGAATTGCTTTTTTAACCTAAGGCTTAAAAGGCTTAAACTAAGGGCTCATTGGGACTAAGAAGCAAAGGGAAAGGTAAATAAGCTGAGACAAATAACTACCTAGACCTAAAAAGCATTGTTAAGCAATTATAAGCTAGGAAAATAAGCTGAAAGGAACTAAAGATCACTTTTAAGACAGAAAACACAAGGACAGATAATAAGGCTACTTTCTACTTTTAAACTAAGAATTAAAAGCTAATAAGCACTTGAAAAAGACAAATAAGCTATAAAAAATGATAAGCTAAACCTAATAAGCAAATTTGAACAAAAATAAGCTAAGAAAACAAGCTGGAAAGCTAAAAAAGAACAATAAGCCAAAATGGCTAAAACTGTCACTCAAAACAGCCTAGGGACACTTTTTGAGCTTAATTTTAAGCCACAAAATGGATCCTTATGGCTTTGGGACTTATATGACCTTAAAGCTCATCCAAGGGGCTACAATAATCAGCAAACAAAAAGCAGTTTGAAATAAAAATAAGCCATGAAAAAGTCTTGTGAAAAAGGGCTGTATCACTCAACATGTGTTGAGTCCTCTTTTTTTTTAATTTTGAAAATGACAACTTTTGAGCTTAAAAATAAGCAAACAAACAGAACCTTATGGCTATAAGACCTTCAAATAGATTGAATTTGGACCTCAAAGAACTTATAACAAGAATCAAAAACCATTTTGAAATTTAGAATAAGCCACAATAAGCAATATGAAAAAGCTATTTATCAAGTTTCCCAACACTTAGCTATTTTTGACAGATTTCTACCAAAACACAAACAACAATTGCAGACCTATCCTAAACCTATTCTACTGCATTTTGAGACTTGAACATGCGTAAAAACACACTTATAATCACCTAATCTGAATTAAAGCAAATAAGCTAAACTAGGAAGCTAAAGTATTACAGATTCAAAATAAGCATACACAAATCCTTAAAACTCTATTCTAAACTGAAACAAACACCTAAAACAGATTTAAAGAACTCAAATATGATTTCCAAAGTTACCAAATGGGTCCAAATGGAACAAACAGTACTAACTATGGGTTAGTACTGCTTGTGCCAAACACCCCTTTAAAAACTTATAAACCATATTTAGTTTGTAAAATTCAGATTTTAAGCAACTTTTAGCAAGACCAGGTGATAACTAAGTTATATAAGCAATATTAAGCACACTTCACTAAGAAATAAGCACTGAAAATAAGCAACAAAGATCAAGCAGTATTAAGTTTATTACTAACAGTATTAACTTAGATTCTTAGCAAATTAGATTTAAACTTAAAGAAAAACATATATAAGCAACAAACATCATTAATAAGCATAAATAAGCAGTTTTAAAACAGTAAATAAGCAAATGAACAGTGAATAAGCTTAAAATTGAAAAATGGAAACTTACAAAGCCCTTGCTCAAAACAGGGCAAATAAGCTCAAAAGAGCTTGGTCTACAAGCTCTAGCTTGTTCAAGAACAAGCTAGTAAAAACCTATAAGCCCTTCCCTTTTTGGCTTATCTTCCAAATAGCTTTTTGAGTGATTTCTTTAAACTAGTTCTTAAACAACACAAAACTAGAAAGTTTTCATTGTTTAAGGTATAAACAGCTTATAAGAGCTTATAAAGAGCTTTTGAAACCTTTTAAAGTAATGAAACAGTAGTAAGTAAAACAAGATTTTAAGACATAAACTCAAATTTTCATTAAACTTAAAAGGAGTACAAGACCTTTAAAAGTAAAATTACAATAAGCTAAAAAGCAAATTAAATAAGCTGAAAACTAAAAACTAGATGCCACTAAAGGGCTTACAAGGTCCTATATATACTAAAACATTAGGTCTTGGTCCCTTTTGATGTGTGTTTCTTCACTAAGGTAAACAAGAGGTGTTTTTCTTGTGTGAGGAGAAGTCCAAAGTCATCTCAGCCCTTGATTTTGCTTTTGTCCCCAAGTTTATCAATCTGAGCCCTTCAAATTTTGTCTTGATTCATTAACGAATGAGGGTTTATGGGATTGCCAAGGTGGCAAATGACCCATGTGAAGTGGGGTTTGATGTGGGGTTAAGGGAAAATAATGGATTTGTTTGATGGTGCAGAGGTCGAGGGAAGAAGACATATGAACAGTGGGGTAGAGGGCTTGGCGGGAAATTGGGAGAGATATACAGTGTTTTTGATAACAGGGTAAAGGTTTGGGATCTTGACAGAATTGGCCCCTTAACTTGTATGTTATGTTTGCATGGAAAATCCTTTGTGGTGTACATGTTTGTGGTTTTAACAACTTTAGTCCCTGAAGTTGTATTCTTTTGTTGCAAGGAGAGTCCCTAGAGGACTAATGGTGTTAAGGGTTTAAAAGGGTTGTATGGTTAAGTTGGTTTGGGCCAGGTAAGTGGATTTTTGGTTTGGACTTTAGGCTTTTTATAAGACTTAAATCTTATAAGTCTTTGATATAAATGCTTAATGGGCTGTCCCGGCCCATTAGATGGGTGCGGGTTGGCCCATTAAGTATTTCTTTGGTTTTGGCTTCGGCTTTGACTTTGACTTCTCGGGTTTGACTTTGGTTGACTTTTTGACTTTTTCACGCTCTTTCCGTTCTCGTGCTCGGTTTTGTCGTTTTGGCTTTGTTTTTGTCCTTTTCTTAGATATTCGTTTCCTGAACAATATAAATGCAAAACATACAAATACAATGTATTTTTGGGTATGTTTTTGGTCATTTAAGTCCGTTTTTCATGGTCAAAGGTATGTGTATTTAAACACATACCAAAGTCCCCCATACTAAGATATTGTTGTGTCCTCACGCAATGCCATA
>BQNB010048946.1:16181-28259 GCA_026074375.1 Tanacetum coccineum | reverse complement strand
TATCGTCTTTGATTGAAAGATAAGTTTTATTCAGCGGTTTAGAACATTTTTGGTTCATGAACATCTAAGAATTTTTTTTTGTAATGTTTCGTTTGCTTATTGCTATTGTCTAGAAGAAATTTGATTATTCAACAAAAGGTATATTGGCATTGCACGGCTTTTCGGTCTCTGAGCTGGTTTAACAGGTCCAAATGGCCGGGTCAACCGGGTTTTGAAACGTTGACATGAACACATAAAAACATATATGTGCATTTATTTGGTTGCTGACCCATATAAGGCCGCATAAAAGAATAATTTGCATAATCACAACAAATGTATAAAATATTTAACGAAGGGCCCGTTTCGTTTATACATGGGTTTAGAATTAGGATATGAATTCATATTAAGAGTTGTTTACTTTTTACTTCGTAGGAGAAACGTGGGCTTAAAACCTTTAACCCTTTTTAATTAAGAGACCCATCAAAGCCTATCTTCCCCCTTCAAGAGGTTAATTAAGACATTTTATCCAAACCACTTACTCGAATACAAGTCAGCATCGTTACAACGCACGGGCACATTTCCAATTAATATTCGTTCAAAATCGATTTGAAAAAAATTATGTCCCGCCGCGCGGGCTATTTTGCTTGTTGTTATATCATTTTGTATATGAACAAGTTAGGGTCACCCGCGCTCTGCTGCGGGATTTTCGCCGCCGAAGAATAGCCGGTGTTTTCGGTTGGACGTGTTAGAAGATATATTTTTGTAAAAAAAAAAAAAATTAACGGTCGTTAAGCAACGACCGATTTAAAGCACTGTTATTTTAGGTGCATTAAAAAAAAAAAAAAATTAACTGGTCGATCCGCTAGTGGGGAAAGGGGTATTTTACAAAAAAAATTAAAATGAGGGTAGTTTTCGTAATTTAACACGTAGTGCGAGGGGGTATTTCGTAAATATTTGAGGGGCTATTTCGTAAATAAAAAAAGGAACGGGTCGGTGCGGACTTAGGGTTCGGCTTACCTCACAATACCCGTTAACTGTGCATTTAATGCACACTAAATGCAAAAGGCCATTTAATGCATGCGAGAGGGTATTCCGAGGAAAAAAAAAGAAAATTTTATTTTAGAAATTTTTTGCAAAAAAAAGGGGAAAAAACTGGCGACCGCGGGGGTCGCACGTTGCGGGATAAACGTATAGCGGAGCGCGAGGTTTGAGGAAACTTAAAGTTTTAGCGAGGTTTGAGGAAGCTTAAAGTTTTATTCATAAAAAAACAGACCGATGACTAAAAGAGTACGAGAGAGTATTCCGAGGAAAAAAAAAAGAAAGTTTAATTTTAAAAACTTTTGGAGCAAAAAACTGGTAAAAAAAAAATTAATTGTTAACAAAAAAATATTCATAAAAAAAACTTATCGATGGCTAACAATCCGACAGTGCGAGAGGGTATTTCGAGAAAGAAAAAAGGAAAATGTTATTTTTTAAAAAAAATTAGAAAAAAAAACGGAACAATTAGCGGAGCGCGAGGTTTGAGGAAACTTAAAGGTTTATTCATAAAAAAACAGACCGATGACTCAAACAGCGCGAGAGGGTATTCTGAGAAAGAAAAAAGTAAAGTTTTATTTTAAAAAAAATTTTAGAAAAAAAAAACGGGATGATTAGCGGAGCGCGAGGTTTGAGGAAACTTAAAGGTTTGTTCATAAAAAAACAGACCGATGACTCAAACAGCGCGAGAGGGTATTCCGAGAAAAAAAAAGTTTATTATAAAAGTATTTGAGAAAAAAAGGTTAAAATAAGTCAATTTAAAGAAAGGAAAAAAAAAAAAAAAAAAACCTCATTAAATGCCGGGTCAAAAAGGACGGGTCGCATTAAATTTTTTCGGTCGTAAGGCGCTCCTATTGTATAGTATATATAATATTTAACGAAGGGCCCGTTTCGTTTATACATGAGTTTAGAATTAGGATTTGAATTCATATTAAGAGTTGTTTACTTTTCACTTCGTGGGAGAAACCTGGGCTTAAAACTTTTAATCCTTTTTAATTAAGAGACCCATCAAAGCCTATCTTCCCCCTTTAAGAGGTTAATTAAGACATTTTATCCAAACCACTTAATTTAATAAACAAACCTAACTTGTGTTGGATTTAAATTTGAGGTTTAATGTAAGGGAGAAAATAAAAGATGAGAGTGAATTTATATAATTAAATAACTGTCTTTATAATTAAACTAGTATTAAAAGTTGTGCCACCGCACTGAACTTATACATAAAGGATGAATTAAGCAATAATTCTGTTATTGAGATTTTAAGTAGATTATATGCTTTTTAAGAATATCTAATGTTTATATGTTTGATTATGTTGTTTTTTTACTTTGCTCCGTGTGTATTAATATTAACTCACTTTAATTTTTACAGTTCGAATTTCAGACTTTTTTTACTCTCAATATTTTTATTCGGAATAGTTAATCTTAATTATCAATCAATAAACCAATTACATCAACCCGTGCACGCGCACAAATTGGGCAAATAGTATAACGGGTAATTATATTTGAATAATTTTGTTTTGAAGTTATATTTTGTGACAATTCATAAATCACGATTTTGTAATGTTTAATATTTTTCTATATAATTATATTAACTTTTTAATACTTAAATAGTTCCAATACCCAAGCACGTACGAGTTTTATATAATTTTTTTATTATGTTTTAATATCGACATTTTGTATAGATTTTTGTTTCACAAAGGATTTGACTTTGTTTAACTAAAATTTTAGTTATCATGTTCTAGACATTATGTGTGTTTAGTAGCATGAGGACCTTGAAAATATATGTGTCGTTGAGATATGTAGAATCCCGTCTATTTATTTTCATCTCACACTAACGTGTGAGGTCGTGCTTTCATTTTGATATTTATATTTTTGTTAATAATAATTTACCTTGATTTTTAAACCCGTACGCGGGTTAAACTTATAAAGAGGAATACCATGAGTTTAAATGCGGGTAGTTTAAAAATAATACTTTTTCCTGATACTCTTACTTAATCTCATAAAAAATAATAACATGAGACGTTCGTACAGTAACTCGTGTTTTTCTTTTTATATTTATAATTTCGTATATGTACAATCCTTCAGCTTACTGCTCAAAGAGTACAAAGCTGAAGCCTCAATGCCATTCAGTTCAGAGCTACACATGTTACAGTAACTCGTGTTTTTCTTTTTCCAGTTACCCGGTATGAATTTCCATCAATCCTCCTCAATTTAGTACAATTCATTTTGTATGAAAATTAAACAATAAACAAAACATGTGCATAAACGAAGATATCAAGAGGATTGAATTTCTATCTTAGTACATTACAAGTTCAAATATTCAAGAATCAGGGTGTTTTAAGAATTGAACCATTCAACCCAATTGAATACGTGAAGATAAAATGCACACAATTTTTCAAACACTTAAACGCTCCTAACACTATACAAGCCATGTGTCCATATTCAATTCATAAATGTTGTAAGAGCCAAAAGTCCTATGCTCTCTGAAGCGACAAAACTTCAACATTCACATAGGTGGTTCCTCTTTATTTATGTCCCTGCTAAGCACTTTTTTAAAGACATTAACCATTGAGAAGTAAAGACTTCATCCTTCTTTTCAGGTTCCAAGCACACCTTTGGGATGATGTATAACATGTGCCTCAGTCCACTGAATGTTCAGCTTTTCACATTGAACTCAACTCTTTTCTTAGGAAGGAGTTTGGTGTTTTAGCATTCAGCGACTAAGTTGGACTTTAAACTCAACCCTTTAGCCGATTTTATAACTAAGTCTCTAGCCAGATCCTTCGTCAAGTGATTAGCTAGATTTCGTTGAGACCTCACAAACTCTATAGATACCACCTCATTCATGATAAGTTCACGAATCATGTTATGCCTGACACCTAAGTGTCTAGACTGTCCATTGTACATTTGGCTGTAAGCATTTGCCAATGTAGTTGCACTATTACAACGGATAGATATAGGTGCTATAGGTTTGGACCACAATGGAATCTCAAAGATTAGGTTTTTCAACCATTCAGCCTCCTTATCAACAATTGCTAAGGCCACAAATTCAGATTCCATTGTTGAACTGGTGATGCAAGTTTGCTTCTTGATGCCCATAAACGTTTTGCATTTTGTGTTATTCAAATAATGTATATCCATTATACGCCGCAACTCGTTTATTTTTCTCTCATTTTCGTTTTCATCTCTTTTCTTCTGCTTCAACATGATCACACCCATAAATTATGTGAAATCTTATTTGTTTTGATTATTGGAGAGAGATCTCAAAACTTACATTCATAGAGATTATGATCTTTGTGAAGTAACAAAACGCATACCCATGGCGATGATGATCTTGATGGAGCTAACAAGAAGTGGTCGAGACATTTTATTCTTCTACTTTATGTCAAACACTAAAATTGTATGTCAGCTTATATTTATTAATGCTCTCAATTAAGCTGCAACCAAAATTTTCTTATGGAGAGGATGATCTCGACGAAGCAGTCGCCAAGTTGCTAAGACAGTTTATTCTTTTCCTTTTTATTAAACAAAAAATTTGTATGACATTTCATATCAATGTTTTATCAAGTTGCAACCAAAAAGTTATAAACTCAAAAACAACATACACGTGATAATTGTTTTGGCTATACAATGACGAGAACAAAACTACTCTTCAAAAATGAAAATCACATGTTAGTACTTATAAGTAAAGATATGATGCATGAAATTATCGTTAAGTATATCATCACCTTCTATATAGTTGCAATAAATCAAACTAAGCCGTAAAGACGTGATAAGTCCCACAATTACAAGACAAAATACGCACCTCAATCCTAACTTACTCGTTTGAACCTATGTTACACCATCCGATAGAAACCATAATCAATTCCTATAAATTCAAGCATAAATTTAATCAAACTAGTTAAACCAAACATTAAAATACATGCATCCAAATCGACTCATATTATTAGTTGCCACTCTACTAGCTAGTTTCTATTTTCTCATCTTTGGCAACGACGGATTACTTAGTAGGAGTTGGAAGCTATGATTGCATACTAGACCGGCTGCCGGGATCAACATATGATGGGCTATGCAAATTTGGATTAAAGCACTGCTGGAATACACTTCCTGCCTAAGAGCACGGGCCTTTATAGTAGCTGAGAGCTTAAATGGCCTGCGAGTTGTATTTGTCAACCTTGATGCTGGAATGGCGTCACAACTTGTCACAATTGAAGTCCTTGAGAGGCTATCGGAAAGGTACATATTTGTAAGCAGATGAAGTAGTATTTGGGTTTGGCTAAAACTACTTATCTGCTTAATTTAAATGTACACAAAATTTAGCTGTAACTAGGTTGTTACATTTACATGCTTAGTATATATATTTAAGTAGATATATATAAATTTTGTAAATAAGCAATCGCATACATCCGCGTAAGGAATAGGGTCAATAAAAATCGTTACTATTGCAACACGTAGGTTTGGGAAGTTGAACAATGAAGATAATCTAGCCATAAATGGAACACATACTCATGCTGGTCCAGGAGGGTATTTGCAGTATGTGTTGTATTCTGTGACGTCACTCGGGTTTATTCCTCAATCTTTTGATGTCATTGTTACAGTCATTCAAATGAGCATTGTTCAAGCTCATCAATGTCTTAAATCCAGTACTATTTTCATCAACTCAGGTGTGTGTTTGTACATTATTATGTCTTTATTAGTGAACCATGCATATAATTTGAAAACTAGAAATGCACAAATTGCTTTAGGCTTGTTTGAGTCTGATATCTAGCAAAAGCCCAAAAGCCATTGCTAACATTGCTGCCCCAAAAGTAACATATGCCTGTCAAAGCCCAGTTTGACACGAGCCGCTCCTGGACCGGTTAAATTGTTAAATCCATTAGCTAAACTAGCCCACAAGAGGGTTTTTGAATTAGTTAAATTAAAATATATTATTTGAGTAATTTCTTGAAAAAATTTGAGACAATAGTATATGTTGGTTTGAGTTAACTAAGCAAGTGTTATAGTTCTTATATTTGAAATCAATTTCTACAATAGGATTGAAGAAACAGACAAAGAAAGTAAACGTTTGGGCCAAGGTGAGGCTAGTTAGGAGTGTAGCGGCTCAAACAGGCATTGGTTTTGGGGCTAGGCCCGTTCTTTCTGTGAACTATTTAGGACCATGCACGTCTAGCCCGAACCTAGGATTTGTGCACCTGTATTATACTGTTAAAATTCCACGTTTTTGTAGGTGATTTGGTTAATGCTGGAGTCAACCGTAGCCCAAGTGCATATTGACAAAATTCATTTGGGATATAAATACCAATCATTGTTTTTTCATTTAGTTAGCTAAGCATTTGTGTGTGGAAACAATTCTCTCCTCGAGTCTTCCTGTAACAACTTGTAATGGATTGTAAGAGATTTATGTCACATTCTTCCATTAATAACAATCAAGCTTTCGACTATCAATTCTTGTTCTTGATAATCCAAGTTTTGTTGTTGCATCACTACCGATTCTTAAGTGAATCCTAGTGTTGTATATCAATTGGTATCAAGAGCCTCTTTCCTAGCAAAAAGCTCATCTTCTCCGATCGAATTCCGGTAAGACGCCATTCTTTCCGGTCGGTTTTTTGGTAAAAAAATTTCCGGTGACTGTGTGTAAGACCTTAGCTTACCATGATTCACACACTTAATAAGCAACAAGAAATAAGACAAGGAAGAGAGGTGGTCGCAATAACCTAAAGAGGAAAGAGATATGTTTCTTGATTGAAATGGAGAAGACACACAAAAACACTTTTTCTCTCTAACTTACAAAAACTAAATGGCACACACACTTGAAAATGAGGGAGGAGGTCTCGTTTTATATAGGAATGAGCCTCTTACACTTTCCCTCTTCAAGCGATGTGATATTTCGTTCAATATTAGATTAGGAATCCCGTAGCAATTATTTTAGTCTATTACAAGGTTAGTAAATATAAAATGACCATCACTTCATAAAAACGTATGTGAAAAACTAGAATGAGAGTTGAATAGTTTTATCAATTTAAAATTTTAAGTTTCAAAAATCTTTGTCAATTATTTGTTATTTAGATGAAGCTAGAATTAAGCAAATAACATATCGACAAACATAAAGAAATATACAAGCAATAAACGTAAAGGATATAAGACACGGGTATTTATAGTGGTTCGGCTATAAGGGCTCATTCCTTACCCTACTCCACTTCCCGAGTCACTTACTCGAGAGTTCGTAATCACTAGACACCAAACTCCATCAATCGGCGGAGAAGCCTCAGAACGTTGATTACCCTTTATCCGATACTAAGCTAGATACTAATTTCTAACATGGTAGAACCAAACCTACGTCGTTTACCTTTAATTCGGTACTAAGCTAAATACCGAGTTCCTAATGAGGGAGGAACAAACTTACAAATGCTACCCATTATTTGGTACTAAGCTAACCACAAAGATAGAACACACCTTACAATATACAACCGAAATACCATCTACTAACCTACTAGTATTTCGCTAATAACCCTCGATGCATTACAAGAGTTGATTTGAATGAATATGATGAATGAAATGATGATGCAAGATTAGTAGTTAGATCTTCATGTGATGGAGAATGATTGCGACAAGTGAGCCTTAAAGCTTGATCCCGTATGCAAAATTGGTACATCTTATCCTATTAAGAAAATCACCAAAACTCTAATATGATATGAAACATGATCTGAGATCAAAGGTTAGACAAATGCAAAATGAAATGTATGAGATAATGGATGCCAAAACAAGAGAAATGGTTCCTTTTGTAAAAGGGAACCAACCAGTGTAAACTCATAGAACTGGCTCTCACTGTTCACCGGTTCTGGCGGTTCCTTCTGCAAAAGGGAATCGGCTAATGAAAGAAGATAGGACCAGCTGGCTGACACATAATTTGAATTTTAGATTATTAAATCTTAAAATATTTTGTGTGATCTTGTATGATGATGTCACCTATGATGCAAATAAGTACATGACTTTAAAAAAAAGTCTAAGATGATTTATTCATTATGTGTATAATGAGGGTTTTGAAGTGATGAATGGTTTAATAGTAGATTTTTACTTTATTTGAAAAACAAAGGTAAGAATATATTTTGAACAAAGTAATCAAATTTATAGAATAATATATCATACAATTTTTAATATGAAAAGTGTAGTTTTAGAAAATTTGAAATAATGTAGACGTATAATGCGAATGATGGATATGATGTTAAACGATGAATGATAATAGTTGAGTTAGAAAACTATTGGTTTAAAACGAATAAACTTTATTTTCTACATCCGGTGATTTTATGATTGTCATCGACATAACACGGATAGATCATAAAATATAAATAAACGTTTTTACGGCTTATTTGTATTAACAATCTCCCTCTTTTTGTTGATGACAAAACATAAACTTATTAGAAGTAAATTATAAAATCTATAAGTTTTAAATTTGAGTTTTTTACTTCATTCTTCCCCTTTTTTGTCGAAACCAAAAGAGAGTCGAAGAAAAACTAACCGAAAAATGCAATGTTGCTAAAGAATAAATATGAGATGAACCGACAAAAGTCGGGTCAAATGATGATTCAAAGTACATCAAATGCTATGCTCCCCCATTGACGAAAGCCCCCCCTAAATGAGGGCGTCAAGAAATTAAAATGGATTTTGAATGCTACAAAGACAAATGTTAGTAATATGTCTCAATAACAAGAAATAAACTCCCCCTAGATGGGGAAAACTGTATGATGAAAAGAGGGCGTTCTTAAAAATTTCACGAATAGTTGAAAAGTAAAAAAATTCTTAACCCTGTGCAGCCAGTTCCCTCCAGTTCCTCTACTAAATGGAATCGGCCTTCCTAATGGAAAGGAACCGACTGACCTGAAGCAACGGGCAACTTAACTTACTTTTGGCAGGAAATGGCTATTCAAAGAATAGATCAATCATACAACATCAAACAGCAAGTCAATCATTTGGCCAAGCATTGGATTATGATTTAACAAAGATCATTAACAAGCAGGAGATTAACAAGCATAAACTAATCTTTCGTTAATGATCAAGAGAACATAACAATCATGAAGTAAAATACATTGTTCTTAAACAACGAAAACTAAAATCATGATCTAGTTCTTAACTAACTAATCTATCTTTCCAAAAACCTAAAGTCGTTTGAACTTGCAATCACCATTTCATGGTTTTTGGTTGGCTAGGTGGTTGAGACGATCAAGAATATGATTAAGCATAAAACGCATTTCATCTCGTACTTCATGTACGAGAGTTTGAGTCCGTTGGCAATAGGGGCAAGTGTGCTCTTGAGATTAAGGGAAGGATGAGGTTCCATCAATCTATAGAGATTGATCAAGTGGGACAAAGGTTTGAGATGGCGGAAAGATTGGTCGAAATGGTGGGATAGCAGTTGTTGATGTGGTGGTGAGATGTGTGATGTTGGTAGAGGTGGCATTTGAGAAAAGGTTATTGGAGGTAAGAGACTATTTTGCACACTTTGTGCATTGCGAAGAGCACTTTCAATGTTTTGGGAAAAGTCTTGGAGTTGTCCCATCTCTTTCAACATTTGTTCTTGAGACATAAAAGGTTCCGGTTGAGCAAACATTCGGTTACTTCTCCTAGAAAGATTGGTAGGCGAGATAGATGGCTCAAAGTCCATGAGAGTGGTGTGAGGGAGTGTTTGGTAGTAGGCTGGATTAAGTGGTAGAGGTGGTGGATTTGTGCTTCTTGGTGGTATTTCATCCAAGGAGTTCAAGAATGGGTGAGGTGAGCTTGGTGGAGTGGAAAACAAGAGAGTTCTTGGAGCTAGAGGTGAAGCTTCGATAGGTTGTGAAGGGAGCGTTTGGCTAGCATTTGGTAGAGTAAGGGATAAAGCAAGAGTAGTGGTGATTGTTGTGGTAGTGAGGTTGTTTCTTAAAGAGGTGAAGACTCACTTGAGGAAATGTCAATGACATTGGTTCTATCTATTTTCCTTGGTGAATTTTTAGTGGATGAGGAAGCACTTGAAGTCATTTTTAGATGAGTAAGGAAGGTTTTGTGGCTGATTTTCTCAGGTTTCAAATGTTGTGAGGATGGTGATTATCAAGCTTAAACAATGTCCCTTCTTATAGTCTAATCCCATGCAAAACAATAAACTAAAAAACCACTAGTTTTTCTCTAAAAGTAATCATTAGTAATGCTTTTTAGGTGAAAAAAGTCAAAACTAACTATTGGACCCCCTTAATACAGATGTAATAAGCCTAATTATGATGTTGGATATAAATGTTAACTACCCAAATCGCATAAACGACTTCTGTAGAACCGACATAGACGGTTCCATTTGCACAAAGGAACCGTCCTTTGCTGCAGATGGAACCGGCCTCTGCAAACAAGGATCCTTAAACATCAAAAAAAATACACATATGTTGAAAATGATATCTAATCCTATTTTTCATTTGAGATAGTGATCAAATAGAATTACTTGATGATGCAAAAGGATCATAGAAAAGACCTAACGCTTAGATCCTATAAATTCGACTATACCAAACGCTCCTAATTCTAGATAGGGAGGATAATCAAGAAGCATGAATGGCATAATAACCAACCATAAACATAAAAAAATTAGTTCACAAACAAACATTCAAGGGTTCAAACATAAACAATACAAAATGTAATAAGTATTCATACAAGTTCTTATCCCAAATAGTTTAACCAAACACACCATTTAAAAGGCACCCACATCATTTTAGCACACCCTTGCTACTTTTTCTTTCTGAGGTTAGATAGGAAATGACCAAAGCATTTAAACATCCCTTTGGTTTGCTTAAATTCTAGAGATTCTCCTCCGGGAATGGGCGGAAGTTGATTTATGTATGCAACCGAATCAAGGGTGTAGTTGTCCACCAGATCATTTTCTTCTTTATTTGGAGTGGGAGAAGGTAATGATGATGATTCTGAAGTATTTTGCGGGTAAGGCCTTTTCACATCAGTCATTATCCTATTGGCTCGACCCTCGGTGAGGGGAACCATGACATGGTCAACAAGAATGTGAATGTTAGGAGTGAGGTATGGATGAATGGAGAGCACATGCCTATAAAGACGAGTGAGGAGCATTGCATAAGGGAGCATTATGAAGTCGCTCTTGATTACACTAGCCATTCTTTTAGCAATGTAGTAAGCAAGGTTGAATTTTCTTTGGTTTGCAAGACAATAGAGCATGTATACGAGACAAGCATTTGGGTGATCCTTATATCCCGAGAGACAAATGGCATTTTCGCATAGAAGTGTTTCCCATCTTTTAAATTCAATCTTCACTTCTGAAAGTACCATTTGAAATGGGTCGGAAATAACTTTCTTACCTTTAAGTCTGCGGTATGTGTTTGGAGGTCTTTCGTAGAAGATGGCGTCTCAAACCACAACCAGATCATCCAAGGGAGTTAGGTAGTTTGGACTGGTGTCGGCGCAATTAGGTTGGGAAGCAATGGACCACTCATTTGAGAACATACACACACCTTCGCATGGCACACGAAGAATTCGAGTGAATTCTGTAAGACAGATAGAGACTTCAAAGTTTTGGATGATGAAGACGATGGAAAGAGTTTCCTTATAATTTTGAGAGAGGCGGACACTTTTAAAAAACTTTCGAACGAATACGGGACAAATTTGTTCATTGATGTCTAAAAGGCAATCAAATATGACGGTCGAGAAAATTTGATGGATGTTGGGTTCGACCTCTAGAAAGTATGGATCAACAACACGACCCTCATGAAAGAAACGTCGTTCAAGATTTTTATAGATGGCTTTTTCATCGTCGTTGAAGCTCGGGTTTTGGTGATATTTAGGGATGTAAGAGGCGATATCTTTGTGGTCTACGTGGATGGATTTCGACATT
This sequence comes from Tanacetum coccineum, assembly GCA_026074375.1. Taxonomy (NCBI): domain Eukaryota; kingdom Viridiplantae; phylum Streptophyta; class Magnoliopsida; order Asterales; family Asteraceae; genus Tanacetum; species Tanacetum coccineum. Next base: position 16,378 of record BQNB010048946.1, on the reverse strand, counting down.
TTTGGCACCTAAAGCAATTGAACATAATGAGTGAAAAGTGGGTTTTTGGTTCATTGTTCTATACTTGTCGAAATAATCTCATTATATCAAAATGATGACGTTTTGACATTGATTTAAAATTATGTTTACTTTCAACCTCTTTGAAACAAAGTTTCTGGGATTATAGAGTATTTTTACGAGTATTAACAATGGCATAA
>BQNB010048945.1:0-42288 GCA_026074375.1 Tanacetum coccineum | reverse complement strand
TATTAACTATTAAACTACGAGCTATAATAAACAGTAAAATACAAGGGGTGACCGAGTCTTTTTCTCATATCTAACACAAAATAACTAAGAAACCATTTCATAATGTTAAAAATGAAACTGAAGTTTTAGAGCTGATCTACAGTGATCTGTGTGATTTACATGCTACTCCCTTATGAGAAATAAAAAGTACTTTGTGACATTTATTGATGATGCTTCAAGGTTTTTTATGTTTATTTATTACATACTAAGGATGAAGCATTAGATAAATTCAAAGTATTCAAAACAAAAGTAGAATTACAACAAGGGTCCTTGATCAAAAGATACAGGACTGATAGGGGAGGTAAGTACATGGATACTCTGTATTTTTAGTCTATTGGTATTAACCATGAAACGACAGCCCCCTATACTCCCAACAAAATAGTATATCTGAAAGGAAAAATAGGGTACTGAAAGAAATGGTTAATTCCATGTTGTCCTACTCAGGACTGGACTGAGTCAGGGGTTCTGGGGTGAAGCTATGTTAACAACTTGCTATTTATTAAATAGGGTTCCTAATAAAAGGAACAAGATTACCCCTTATGAACTCTGGACTAAAAGGAAACCAAACCTGAACTACCTTAGAGTTTAGGGTTCTAGGGCAGTTGTAAGACTCCCTGATCCACAACTGAAAAATTTAGGTAAAAGAGGCATTGAATGCATCTTTGTTAGATATGTTGAGCATTCCAAGGCTTTTAGGTTCTTTGTTATTGGACCTAATAATTATGTTTTAGTTAACTTAATAATTGAATCAATGGATGTTATATTTGATAAGAATATATTCTCTTCAGTCCCTAAACCAAGTCTCAAAATTACAACTAGAACTGAAGGCATTGGTGGTTCAATGGTCCCTGAAGAGGTCACTGAAGAGGTTGTTCAGCAACCTGAACCTGAGCTTAGAAAAAGCAAAAGGAATAGGACTACAAAGAACTTTAAACCTGAATTTCAATTATACTTAATTAAAGAAACAAGAGATGAGGTCTCTGACCAACACTCCTATTGCCTTAATGTTGAGGATGATCCCAAAATATTTGATAAAGCAATGAAGTCTCCAGATGTTGCTTTCTGGAAAGAAGCAATTAATGATGAGATGGATTCCATCATGGGCAACAACACTTGGGTGTTGGCTGATCTACCTCCAGATTGCAAACCTCTTATTTACAAATGAATCTTCAAAAGAAAACTGAAGGTAGATGGAACTATTGAAAAGTTCAAGGCAATGCTGGTTATTCAGGGCTTTGGAAAAAAGTTAAGGATATACTCTTTTGATACTTATGCTCCAGTGGCATGTATCAGTACCATAAGACTGCTGATTGCTATGGTATCTATTCACAATCTGATTATTCATCAGATGGATGTGAAGACAGCTTTCTTGAATGGTGAATTGGAAGAGGAGGTTTATATGAACCAACCTCAGGGCTTCATCATACCTGGTAATGAAAACAATGTGTGTAAACTAATTAAGTCTCTAAATGGACTGAAGCACATGTATTTACTTATCATCCCAAGTATGTGCTTGGAACCTGCTGATAAAAGAGGATGAAGTTGTTAAACTTCTCAATGGTTAACTTCTTTGAAAAAGTTCTTAGCAGGAGCATGAATAAAGAGGAACCACCTATGTAAATGTTGAGGTTTTTCCACTTCACGGAGCATGGACTTTGGCTCTTAAAACATTTATGAATTGGATATGGACACATGGCTTGTATAGTGTCAGGAGTTTCTTATGTATTTGAAAACCTGTGTGTTTTATCTGCAGGTATTCAAATGGGTTGAAGGGTTTAATTATTAGAATACCCTGATTCTCGAATATTTAAACGTGTAATTACTAAGATGGAAATTCAATCCTCAGGACATTTTCTTTTATGCACATGTTTGTTTAATGTTTAATTTTTCATGCAAAGGAATTGTACTAAATTGGGGAGTATTGTTGAAAATTTAGTTCAATGAGGGTTTTGTTCATACCGGGTAATGGGACTGAATGTACGAAGTGTACTCCCATAGGTCATTGAACACCCTGACTCAGATAGTGGTTAAGGGAATTCATGTCACTGATAAAGGTCAGTGGTCGCTGATGAAGTTCATTGAGTTAGCTCTTCAGCGAGGCTGAGTGTAACTCTGGACTGAATGATATTCATCAGTCTGATGGCTTCAGCTTGGTACTCCCTAAGGAATAAGCTGAAGGATACCATCAGGGAGTAATCCATCAGAGGATGTATCCTCAGCGGGTTAACTCATCAGCGGGTATATTCAGTTTGAACCTTCAGCGGGTATGCTCCTCAGAGGGCTAGCTGATGGCTCAGGACACTGAAGGATTAACTTAGCTAGAATGAATTCAATGACTTGTAACAACTTTGACCGGTTTAAATAGCAAGTTACAATCACATTTAATGACCACGATTAATATGGTCATGTAACCACTAATTCCTGAAATCAATGAGGCTAATTATGGATGAGATTATATCTCCTATAATCTCTCATAATTCTTTGACTAAGGTTTTTAGTATTCTCCTATCAATAGGAGATCACGTAACTGCATGAAGAACAAGACAAGAAAACATAAACACATAGAAACGTAGTGTTCTTTATTTGTGCCTAAAACAGGAACAACACTTGGTTTTATACCAAGGAGGTATTCGTGCTACCCAGGCATAGGGTTGAATAATCTTCTTTGAAAAGTGATCACACGACTTCAAGTGATATCCGGTAACCATCTCTGGTAATTAGCTAGGCTATTGATTATCTTCACCCTGTTCTGGGCTCACAACAACCAACAGATGTTTCAATAACTTATCTTAATTGCATTAAAATAAAGAATATTTCTACGCATAAAGTTAATCGATGGTAGATCACTTTTGTTAGCAAATCGCATATGTTGGCAGTATAAGTGAGCGTGATAATTAAGAGGAACCCAAATAAATTATGGAACATTGCATTATGTAAGAGTTGCTAGTTACAGTTTCAAATAAGAATTATACTACAATTTAGTCAACAAATTTTGTTGATCACACGAGGGGTGAGCAAAACGGATCGCGGACCAGACCGAAAAACCGGCCCGAACTGGACCGATCGGACCAGACCGAACCTCTTTCGGTCCGGTCCTCGGTCCATCATTTTCCTTATTTTCGGTCCTCGGTCTATCCTTTTTCTTATTTTCGATCCTCGGTCCGGTCGGGACCGGTTCGGTCTTACGAAAAACCCGGAAATTATGCATTGTTAAAACGGACCGGATCGACCATTTCAGTCCGGTCTTCGGTCCGGTGTTTTGGCCAAAGTCGGTTTCGGTCGGTCCAGTCCGGTTTTTGAACCATGAGCACCCTTATTTCAAACTACTTATCTTGGCTTCTTATCACGAATTCCAAACACCCTAACTACCTAATTCTACAAATCACAACCTTACTATTCAACATAATTATATAAAAAGGGATAAAAAAGACATACCATTCACGAACACCACCAAACCTGAAAATCTAAATTCGAGTGTCATGGACATATAAATTAATACCCGATCAGTATAGATTTGATAGCAAGAAACTTTAGAAGCCATTTGAATCGATCAGTCGAAACATACAATAGGACAAATTCTAGTTCACATACTTAGATATAACAGAAGAATAAGAAAGTGAAACGAAAAAGCTCGTCATTGTCTTTGGCTTCCCCGGTTGCAATCTGTTGGGTCAAAAAAAAGATTTAGTGAAACCTCAATCTCGTGCTGCCTTTTTTCCCTAATGCCTCAAGAGCATCTTCAGGTTCGTCTTCCCCATGTTCATAACATTATCTGTATTTAAAGGACGAAATCATATTTTATTTTTGCGAAGTAAAAAACTATCGAACATTCAAAATGTTGAAATAAAATTTATGGCAATCAATATACCGTTTGTGAGATTTGGTATATACGAACTTAGAGATACACTTGGATTGCCTCTTTAACCATTATCCCTTATATCAAGAACATCAATTGTCTACAACATTTACAATAAAGGAAAAGACGTTGTCTGGTCAACCCGACATGACATGTTTTGACCCATATAAAAAAGTACATCTTTTATGGTGACATTGAAGCTAAATGTTGCTATGGTGACATTGAAGCTAAATGTTGTTCCTTCTTAGTTGGTGAATATTAACTACAAAGTTAAGCTTCACTAACCCATGACATAAAAGTAAAGTAACATATCAAGTTCATTGAAAAGGTTTTGTGTAAGTAAAGATAAACAATAAGTAAAAGACACATAACAACTTTTCAACGTTTAACTCTTTTTTATTAAGAATTATACCCCATTGTATGCAGAACTACAATGGGGATTAAATGACAATGTGTGTGTGTGTGATCTCCTCACTAACAACTTTGCATAAACCTAAAGTTTTATGCAAAGTTGACTACTATGCTAACCAACTGAGCTTGCTCAGGGACTTAGTAGATATTAGAGGAGTAGGTGTTTATGAAAGTTACAACTTTAAATGCACTAACTTAACCTACTCCTTTACAAGACGTTTTATATTTATACTACATAGGTAGGGTCATACCCACATAGATGATAAGTGTGTGTCCCAATCTTGATAGGTTAGTACATATTGTACACCTTTGTCTCTATTACAATTCTATTCTAAGTATGAGACAAACACACTTTCTAAGGTCAGTGCTGACACTGGCCTTTTCTTCTTACCCAATTCAGGATAGTTGACTTCAGGCAGATAAGATCTTGGACTTATCTGTTTCAAACTATCCCGCCTATTCTTTAGTCTTTTGTCTTCATGGTCTTTTAGTTGTTGGGGATCGTATGAGGTTCAGTGAGTCTATTGCCACAACTCACTGAACCCATCACCTTTTTCTCTGGCTCGAGCTTCATTCACTAAGAACCGCCTCACTAAATGCTAGAGTCTTTCTTATAGACTTAGGCTGAGCATCTTGAAGGTAACTCACTGAGTGACTATTCACTCAGTGACCTTTGAATGTTAAAGGTTATTAACACTTAGGATATTTTGTATTCAAATCCTAAGTGAAAGATCGTTAGGCCCCATTAGGCACTGAATGAGCCTAACAATCTCCCCCTATTTGGATATAAATATAGCCTGAGTGTTTTTTAGTGTGACTGAGTAAATACAACTTCTTCTCATACTGAATCTTAGAAAGCAAGTAAGGGATACTTGTAACTTAAAAGTACTTCATTAATACAAATACAAGGTCATATCATCTATTACAAAATACAATACAAAATAACATAAAGTACTTAGTCCAACTTGTATCCAACTGATTCCATCTTCATTTTCTTAGACTTGAGCTTCTCTTAATCAGGGTGCTCGGCAATCATTTTTCTTAGCTTCAGACATAACCTTGTGTTTTCAGGGGTAGCGATGTTTGAGGCTATCACTAAGTAATTCAACAAGGTTTCAATGTCAACTTTGTGCATGTCGTTCATCCTTTGAAAAGCTTGATCTCCAAAGACATCAATGAAGAACATTCCATACTCAGGTTCTTTGATTACCATATTGTTGACAAACGGAACATTTTCATGAAGAGTTCGATTACACTACAATCCAGGAACTCTGATTTCATGCTCCAATTCCGTATGCTTTCTTTTCTTCTTGAGGATTGAGATTGAGCTTGTTCAGGGGCAGGAAGAGCTGATTGAATTCCAATCTCTTCAGGTATCTTTTTCAAACGCTCATACCTTTTTCCTAATGATGTCATTAGTTCACCAGAAATCTTATTCTTTTTCTTTTGAATGATTGGGCCCTGTTCATCTAGGTCAGTGACTCCAAAATTTGTAAACTTGAAGGGATTGTGCACTTGAAAGTTTCTTCTATCATTTGCTCTGTAGACAGTGAGTACTGCAGGTTTTGAGTTAGGGTGAATCTTGATATCTGTAATTGGTTCAGGTCTAAGTCTGCTGGAAATAGTCCACATGTACTGATCAGTTCTTTTCTTTTTGAGTTCCATCAGTCTCTTGGCCTTCTCATTGTGTTGCCTCTTGTGAACTTGATATTCAGCATCCTGAATTTTCTTAAACTACTCACCACCTTTAGCACTTAGAACAATTTTTGGATCAATTCTGGCTTTTTTAGCTTCTTCATGAACTACCTTGATTCTCTCAGTCTTGGTCATTTCAAGTAGCTTAGCCTGTTAAGCCTTTTTCTTAATCTCTTCTTCTTTGTTCAAGTATTCTTGAATTTCATCATTGGCGAGGTTGTATATCTTCCCATGAATTTCATAAGGAATTCGGATTGGTTCATCAGGATCTTGACAAACAACAGTTGATGCAGGCATAGGCTTTTGTGGAGACACCTCATCACCAATTGCAATTCCTTTTCCTTCTCTTTGTATAACTTGAGGTTTTGGTGGTGTTATATCAATCACTTGAGCAGTTTATTGAGGAACATGGATTTTAATGATGGGTCAGTGAGTGGAGGTCTTGATGAGGATTCAATCAATGAAACTTTAGGATTGGGTCTTGTGATTGGTCTGACAGTTGATATTGGAACTGCTCTTGTTGGTCTTTCAAGCTCTTGTTCCATTGGTGTTTCAGCTGCTTCATATTCAAGCTTCTATGTTGTAGTGATAATTTGTATTGGCTCCCCTTTAGTGTAAGAGGGAGGTTTTTGTCACACAATAACCTGCTTCTCTAAATTCTCCCCCCTCCCCTTAACAGATGCATGGACTTCGGGTTGTAGAGCTGTTAAGATAGAAGCACTGCCTGAGGGGGCAGAGGAAGACATTCCTTTAATTGCTTGTAGCATCTCGGTGACCATATTTTTTATTGAAGAGATGTCAGATTGCATAGTGACTTGGGTGTTTTCGATGTTTGAGATTCTTTGATGAAAGCCTAGAAAATTAATTGCTTGCAGACTGTTGGAAATTTCAGTGAGCCTGGCAGAGTTCTGAATATAGCCTTCAGCTACTTTGAGGAGTCTTTGGTTGAATTCAGGATCTTCTTTTAATGAATCAGAGATGCTTGCACATTGAGTACTTAAGGTGTTGAGAGTAGACTGAAAGCCCTCTAGTTTGGTGAGAAGCTCTGGCAATTTGGCATTATTAATAAGCTCAGCGAGACCTGAAAGATTTCTAAAGGTGGTAGTATAAGCTTCAGCCATCTTTTTCATGTTTGCCTTGAGAAAAGAGTCAGCCTCAAGATTTTCAGAGACTCGATTTAGAGGCTTTAGCAATTTGGCTCTTTCATCAATTACAGCCTTGCTGATGTTGTTAATGGTCTTCATGGTTTCTTTTACAAGCTTGTCAGTTTAATCCATGTGATCAACATTTTCATCATAATAACCTTCAACAGAAGCCCTTAGGGCAGCATAAGAGGCAACAGCTTCTTTATGCTGGTTCTAAAAGTCAGCTACAATTCGATCATAGAGTGCCTGAGAAAGTTTTTGAAGATACTTTACCAATTGCCTCTCAGTGAGTGGCAAGATGTTTTCATATTTCTTGAGAACAGCAGGGCAAGAGGAGTCAGAGTCTGATTCATCAGACTGTTCTTATGCATGAGATGATTTAGGCTGTTCTTGGTTTGGTGTTGGAGACTGAGCTTCTTCATGAGTGGGTGGGATATCTTCATCTATTTCTTCTCCAACCAATCATCTTCGTCACTTTTTTAAACCATTTCATCATCAGAGAGTAGTAAAGCTTAGACATCAGTAAATGTTGTAAGTTGCAAGGTGATGTGTCGTTGTGAGGTGTTAAATTATGATTCAAGTTTTAAATTTATATTTTGCCGACTTAACCAAAAACAACACTTTAACAGGCAGTGTACCTGGTCAGTGGGAGTTTCGTGGTAAGTAGGGTGTTGATCACTAAGAGCGAGGAACACTTTTAGTTTATTAATACTTTGGTTTTTCTAATCTAAGTTAGTATAATCTATGCTAAACCTATGCTAAACCTACGTTAATCCTAAATCTAATGGAAAAGGGGGTTTTCAGCCTGAGAGACTGGCATAGGTTTTGTGGTGACTAAAACCAATTCAAGACACTAAAACACACACAAGCAAATTAACATAAGATAAAAGAGCGGTCTAGCCAAATATAAGAAAACTATATTAACCATTATTAATCCAATCAGAACGTTGGTTTGTTTATTTAGTGCAATGATTACTTATCTCGAGGCGGCATATCATTCTTAAGACTTAGGCGTTACTTCTTCCTAAGACCTAGACACGTAGAATTCTGTCACAATTAAACGCATCCGCATAAAGCATCCTTATTTGCTGATTATAATATATCTTAGGGATTAAGGCAATGGTGCTCTTGTTAAACCCTAGCTCATAGAGACTTTACCCACTTACTGCTTAACGCTACATTAACCTTAGAAGATATAAATATATTCCCATTACTATACCAATCCATATTCCAAAATACCCGAGAGGTGTGATCTATATTAGACTCACTCTCCTCACCCCTCCTATCTTCCACTAACAACTAACACCTCACACATCCAAACCCACCCTTCCCCTTCAATTTATCCAACACTAGCAATAATAAGTTTGAGGAAAGACAGATCGTGATGAATACTTATAAACAATCAACCATTTGTCAACAAAATGATTGACGACGCCTATATAACTAACCGCTCCAACTCTTACCGCTCCCTCCCTAACGCCCACCACCCCACAACACATACCAAACTTAAGACCCCTCAGACGCATCACCGACTCCATCACTGTCCAGCCCATTCCGCTAGACCCCAGAGAATGATAGGTTCATACTGAAGCACGTAAACAAATATATTGATAAACACAAACAAGCAATTCAACGATAAAATAAGAAATCGAGATCAAAACAAAAACCATTAAGATCTCAAGAACTAGCATACTCATCCATCATCGCGAGATAATACACGTAATGTATAACGCTTCCAAACCGTCCTACTTCTCTACACCATCTCAATCAACTGCTAACAATCGTACTCATCAGCCCACCCAAGTGCCGACTATACACAAACTTAACCCCAACACCAAGACACAACCCACAGACTCACACGACATGATCTCTCCCCCCACAACCACAACCACCCCCCCCCTGAAACGATTACATTCTGTCCAGTACCTCTATTAGTCCCACCTTCCCGCACACACGTTGTCCTCTAGGAACACACTCTCCCTATCGCCTCGCGGACCTCGTCCTCCCTCATAAACACTTACCACAAACTCCGTCCCACTCTTCTTTTAACCCCACCTGCAAAGTGTATTAGTGAGATACAAGTTCGCTGCTAGGCTCTACAAACCATACGGTATCACGACGAATACTCCACAAAACCCTAGCACCCACACCCCATATGACTTGCTCGAAGCATCTCCACGCTTGCCCTAATTACCACTCCAGTAATTTGGAGTTTTCTAGTGTTATAGGGTATGGAGTCGGTTCGTACGGCGTATCCTCAAGTTCCATTCGCGAGGATATCTGCTTAATATACGTATTGGGCGGTTGGATACGGCGTATTAGGGGTTTCTTGGAGTAGGGACCACGTTTGATATCTTCCAGAATATTTTATTTCCATATAGCTTGAATTCAGCGTATTGCCTTCTTCTAGATACGGCGTATTGGATCTTGTTCCCTTCGTGGTCTTTGGTGAGTGTAGGTACAGATACACCGTATCTTCCTTGATGGATACGGTGTATTGGATGTTAGAACAGTAATCTTCAAAATATCTTCGTTTAAGCTACAGAATCCGTGCCTTTTAGTTAATCTTCACCAAGTACTTCATAATTACTGCAATTATCAAATATAAACGATTAAGTAACAATTCTTTGCAATAGTTATACAAAATGGGTTAATTACATGAGATAAATGATGCTATAAAATAGACGTTATTTGATGTCATCACAAGGTTTCAGAATCCGACTCCACTTCAGAAGAAGTCTTGCCTTCGTTTTTGGTCAGGGACCAATACCTTAATCTAGCGGACTGGGTCTAGTCAGCCTGGTACTTAGCATCAGTACCTAAGGGATCAGCAACATGAGTGGTTAATGGTTTCATATCAGCGGGTGGTTTAAATCCCTCTGAGTCTTTGTCCCCATGTGGCCCTTTGGGTAACGACGTGGTTTTAATCGTACCTTTATCAGAAATCATGAAAGGCAATCTCTTATCAGCAGGCTGAACGTTTCCCCTTGAGTCTTTAGGATTAGTTGTTGTACCCTCATGCAAAGGTTGTGATTTACGAGTGCCCTCATCGAGTGGAGTGGAAGGCAATCCCGTACCAGCGAGTTATTTGTTTCTCTCTGGATCTTGGGGATCAGGTACGTTGCCCGAGGAGACTTAGTGGGATTGCTCATAACCCTCTGTTGGCCCATTGGGTGGTGTTACTTGGTCTTCAGTGGGTGTCTTTTTGGACTTAGGCTTTTGTCTCTTCTTAGAGAGTGCTCCTGAAGCCTCAGAGCCTTGTGACTTGGGTAAGGTAGGAGTCACAGTCTGAGACTTCACTTTCTTTTTCTTTCCAGATAAAGGAAGTGGAGACACTGAATCCTTCTGATTGTTTACAACAATCATATGGGTCGTTAATTCGATTCAGTGACTTTGGATGGGTCCTTTGAAAAATTAGAGTTACTCAGAATGCCATGAAGACCCCTAAAATTTTCATCCTGGGTGTATTGAGTACCCAGTAACACTTCTAGAGCACAAGAAACAAATCTAGGGTGGGAAACGTATTTCTGCCTAGACTTATTTGTGAACTTGGTTACGAGATCACTATAAATGATCTCTCCAATGTCAACCTTTATCCCAGTCATGAGACAAAAGGCTATCATCTGTTGACTAGAATTGATCTGTTCAGTGGATGAATAGTTCCCGTCGAGAACTTGAATCACAAATGTGAACAGAATTCTCCAAGCCACAAGAAAGGAGTTTTTTAGGACATGAGTCTTGTCTAAGTAACTTAGATTTGTTACTATTTTGGCTAGTTCAGCCTTAACAACCTCAAGAGAGGGATGAGCAACATACTTACCATTGTTGTAATCAAGACCAATGGATGTAGTAAAGGTTTAAAAGTCTAGGTCTAATGGCTTCTTGCCATTCATCACTGAAAACTTGATTAGATTCTCTTTGAGTGGACGAGACTTAATCTCATTAGCAGGTGGGTTTGGGTCATAGGCAATTGCTATGCACCAGAAATCCCTGAGGAAGTTTTGGTAAAGGACTGGGGGACATTTTGTAAAGGCCTTTTTTAGTGAGCAGTTCATTAAGAACTTGCAAATTGGCTTATAAGTTGGGATATTTTATGGATAGTTGAAATTTCCCACAACATTGTTAGTTTGAAAAACAAGGGATTCTACATCTAAGTTGGCACATTAAGGGGCATACTCGATTGCTTGGTTTGCTGCCATTTTTATTTTGGTTTTGAAAAAGGACAATGGCAATATATCAAACACCAGATGGTCACAAGTTAAATCCAACTTTGATCGATGTTGTGAAATGCTTGATATGTTATCAAGGTTGTAGAGATACTAAGATGGATATCTTAGATGAACAACTTTGACCAGAGAATGATATTATGAAAGTTTTTTACCCAGAAAGATTTGAAGAACACACACCTTTAGCTTTGAGAGAAAATTTTTTACAGAGTTTAATTGCTTTTTGAAAATTTGTGTATGTTTCTTCTTTGGTTAAGGGTATTTATAGGTGAATATGTAAGAAAATATTTTAATGTTTAAACATTTTATTTTGGAAAAGGTTAAAAATTGTTTGGTTTCCACATTTAATGCCACCCCACCACTTGTATTATCCCTTTCATTTCCCCTACTGTGTAGCCGTTTTGTGTCGTGCACTTTTTTCAAGCATGACGTATGGATAACAGTTGAGTAGGTAGTCTTTGAAACGACATATTAGGAATGGATTTTGTTTATGGGAGTGCGCATTAAATGCATGGTTGGGTATTTGAGTGATATATAGGAGAAGTAGGGGTCCACGTCTGTTGGATGACAGTTATATAAGGAATATTTGTTCCTTATTTAATGTGTTCAGTCACCAACCTAAGTAACTAAAGACTTAAAGCATTTAGTTACTTCATTTAATGTGTCCCTCAGTGTTATGGGAGTCATATATGTTTCAGGGAAAAAGATTTCAAAGAGAGATAAGAATATACACCACACTAAACATGTTTGATCAGGGAGACTGATCAATCAATGTTCAACATGCCTAACGCAACTTTTAACCTTGTGAAAGTAGGTTCATCCAGGGGCTTGGTGAATATATCAACTAGCAAATACTCAGTAGGGATGAAGTGTAATTCTATGTCTCTCTTAAGGATGTGATCCCATATGAAATGATATCTTATATCAATATGCTTGGTTCTTGAATGAAGGACTAGATTGTTAGAGATAGCAATTGCACTTGTTTTGTCACAAAAGATGGGTACCATCTTATAATGGATGTTATAGTCACTAAGTTGACTTTTCATCTATAAAATATTTGCACAACACCCAGCAGCAGCAACATTCAGCCTCAGCTAAGGACATAACCACTGACTGTTGTTTTTTAGCACTCTAACAAACCAACTTCCCTCCAAGGAATTGACAGGCACCTGAGGTGCTTTTTTATCCATGTTGCAACCAGCATAATTTGAGTCTGAATATCCCTTAAGATCAAATCTTGAGCATTTTGGATAATATAGACCAAGGGATGGAATACTTTTTAGGTACCTAAAAATTCTTTTCACAGCTATTAGATGTGATTCTTTAGGACAAGATTGATATCTTGCACATAGGATTATGAAGAATTGGATATCATGCCTTGTTGTAGTTAGGTACATCAGTGACCCAATCATTCCTTTGTATAAGGTCTCATTGACTGGCTTGCCATCAAGATCAGGACCTAAGTTGTTTGGAGGAACCATGGGTGTTTTCACTGAGGAACTATCAGAAATCTCATATTTATTTAGTAAGTTCCTAGTGTACTGTTCTTAACAAATGGAGATTCCTTTATCATCCTGCTTGATTTGCAGTCCAAGAAAGTAGGTGAGTTATCCCATCATACTCATTTCAAATTTTTTTGTCATTAGTTTCTTTAACTGTTTACAAAGTTTATAACTTGTTGAGCCAAATATGATATCATCCACATATACTTGAACTAGGAGAACATCTCCTTTTGATTTATAGATAAACAGTGGGTTATCTATTCTTCCCCTAACAAACTTATTTTGGATAAGGAAAGTAGATAGAGTTTCATACCATGCCTTTGGTGCTTGTTTCAGTCCATAAAGGGCTTTGTCAAGCTTACAAACATAGTTAGGGAACTCACTACTTTCAAAGCCAGGAGGCTGTTTCACGTAAACTTCTTCTTTTAGTTTTCTATTCAGGAAGGCACTTTTGACATCCATTTGGAAAACTATGAAGTTCATGTATGTAGCAAAGGCAAAAAATATCCTGAGGGCTTCCATTCTTGCCACTGTTGCAAAGGTTTCATCATAGTGAGTTCCTTCTTCCTGACTATAACCTTGTGCAACCAGTCTTGCTTTATTCTTAGTGACAATTCCATGTTCATCCTTCTTGTTCCTGAATACCCATTTGGAGCCTATGGCTATTTTACCATGAGGGAGTGAAACAAGAGTCCATACTTTGTTTCTATATAATTGGTTTAGTTCTTCTTGCATTGCATCAACCCATCTGGGATGCTTTAGTGCCTCAGATACCCTTTTAGGTTCTATCTTAGAGAGAAAGTCAGCAAATAGACATTCATTAGCTGAGGCAGTTGTAAGCTTAACAGCCATACTTCTTGTAAGCATACCTTTACCAGGATCACCAATGATGTTCACAAGTTCAATATGTTGATTTTGTGACCATCTATCCTGAGCAACAGGATATGAACTTGTTGATGCATGCCAAGACTGAAGAGTTTTAGGAACTAAAGACTCAGTGATGTGAACTAAGATTTTAGTATTGTTCTTTGAGGATTCTTCAGTGGGTTGATTGATTTGTTCATTTTGAACTATTTGTTCTTGTGTCCCTTCAGTGTTCTCTTGGTCAGGAAGACCTTCAACAACCTCATTGTGAGGGTTGTCTTGCTCATTTGGAGCAATCACTTCTAGGACATGTTTTTCTTAGGCAAGTTCAGTGAGTGAACGACCATGGGGAATGACATAGTATGAAATATCAGAATTTGATTGATATTTTCTAGATGGGTCATCCTCATGATGATATTCATCAAGAGGATATCTAGATGAATCATATATTCCAATTTTATCTACTGTGGTATTTGTAAATCTGATAGCTTCTATACTCTCATCAAAGGTTACATGATAAGTCTCATCTATTTGTTGTCTTCTTGTGTTGAAGACTCTAAAGGCTTTAGAGTTAAATGAGTATCATAGGAAGTATCCATCATCAGCTTTTGCATCAAATTTACCTAGATGATCCTTGTGATTATGAATAAACACAAGACATCCAAACACATGAAAATAGTTGATATCAGGAATCCTCTCTATGAATATCTCATAGGGAGTCCTATCATGTCCTTTGACTATTATTGATCTATTCTAAGTGTAACAGACAATTCTGACTGCTTCAGTCTAGAATTTTTTTGAGAGCACTGAGCCATTTAGCATTGTTCTAGCAGCCTCAATTAAAGTTCTATTCTTCCTTTCAGCTACACCATTTTGTTTAGGTGTATAAGGAGAAGAGAAGTTATGAGAAATTCCTTTCTCATTACAAAAACTCTCAAGCTCATAATTTTTAAACTCAGTCCTATTATTAGTTCTGATTTGTTTGTCTTTAACATCATTTTGGTTTTCCACCATCTTGATAAAAGACATAATGATTTTAGTTGCATGACTCTTCTTTCTAAGAAAGTAAGCCCATGTGTATCTTGAGTACTCATCAACAATGACTAGGGTGTATTTCCTATGGTTCACAGACATTGGACTGACAGATCTAAATAGATACATGTGAAGAAGATGTAGGCATTTTTTGATTGAGAAGTTTTGTTTAGTTTTGAATAAGGCCCTTTTATGCTTTCCTTTTTCACATGCAGAGCATGGTTTATCCTTTGAATAAACAAGTGAAGGAAGACCAAGAACCTTGTTTTGTTTAGCAAGTTTATTAATGTTCTTAAAATTAAGATGTGATAGCCTTTTGTGCCATAGCCAGTTTATACTTTATGAGGCTTTGACAAAGAAGCGGGCTTCATTTAGAGTCAGCGATGACATGTCAAGGACATAGACATCATTTCTTCTTGGAGTTATCAGCACAATTTCTTTGTTAGCATTAAAGATTGTTCCTTTCTTATCATTAAACTGAACAATATATTTAGCATCACATAGTTGACTGATGCTAATTAGATTGTACTTAATACCATTTACAAAAGCTACTTTAGAGAAAATTATACCACCACGGTTTATTGAACCATATCCCTCAGTAATACAAGATAAATTATCCCCAAACACTACCTTAGGACATGGTTTCTCTACATATTTGTGCAGATAACTCTTGACACCAATCATGCTCCTTGAGTATCCACTCTCCAAGTACCAGATAGGCTTCATGATGTGTCTCTGTATAAATATTAAACTTGGGTTAGTTTCTCTTGTGAACCTACTTTTTGGTGGGCTATCTGGCTTTTGAGGCCTGAATTTTTTCACCTCTTTTAAAGTGATCAAAATCATTATGGTCAGTGGTGGAATGTATAATGCTTCCACATGTGTTACACCTCACACCGATTGAGGATTCACTATACTGAGAAGACTCGGCTAGTGCTCCTCCTCTGACAAGAATGACACGATTATGTCTTGAGGTAAAGTGATCATAACTTCCATAAATTTCACATTTAGGGTAGTTTCTATAATTATCAGGTCTGTAATCATTGAAATTACATTGTGTACATGGTGGGAAAGGCTGTGGGAAAGGCTTTACCTTTTCTTTTAGGATCTGTTTCGAAGGAGATGCATACTAATAAGGATATGCCTTGTAGTTTTCACTCCTTTTTTGTGAAGCAGTATACATGTCATGATCTGAGGTCCTGTGATCCTCCTTCTTGCACCTCATGCAATAGAGAATTCTAAAACAATCATCAGTTGAGTGATTGGTATAGTGACATAATTCACACTTTAGCATAGGTTTTTGAAGAGGTTTAGGTCTACCTGATTTGGATGATTCAGTGTTTTCACTTTTGGATTTAACATCTTGACTTACTTTGGATGAACTTCCTGAGTTAGATGACTCAGGTTTTTGTTTATGAGTCTTGGAGTTAATTTTCTCATCCATCAACATCTGAACAAGTTTAGTCATTTCATTGATTTTTTATTCTTGTTCAGTGTTTTTAACTTCAGTATAAACTAAAGGAGTGACAGGCTCAGTATCAATAATAGTGACAGGTCCTAAAACACTCTTGCTTGAAGATTCTTGTGTTTCAGGCTTTATATGTTTCATGAACCCTAAACATGGTTTCTCACCTTTTAGAGAGTGAGGTTGATAGGTCAATGACATTACCTCAGAGCTTGGAGAAGCTCCCTGAAGATTTTTTTAGGAGATGTAATGGGGTAAGATATTTTGATTTAGAATCTTTAAACGATTCATGGTCATTTAAGTTTCAGACACTCATTAACAGTTTGACTTTCAAGGACTAGAATTCTACCAGTATTAAAGTTTGAAAGTTTGCTGTCAGGGTTGTGCTTTCAACACAGTCTTTAGATTTTGGGACCATTTCATGGTCATAACCCATGGAGGCAGGAATGAAAAGGTTTTCATTGACATCCTTTTTGGATGAAAACTCAGTGAGCAATTCTCCCCTAAGAATTTTCTTCTTTTGGTTTGGGATTTGCTCACTGATGCATTGACTAACCTTGAGCTAGTTAGCCATTTTTCATTGATCTTTCTTTCGTATTTAAGTTGTTCTTGACGAGCATGATTTAACTTAGTGAGTTCAGTGTTTTGAATTTGAAAAGTGACAACTTCCAATTTAAAGCTAGTAAATCATCTCTACATTTATTTAATTCAAAAATAATTTTGTTATATTTTGATAATAAGTTTAATCTTTGCTCTTCAGCATACTTAAGATCAACATTAATGTACTTAAGGTAATTTTGCCAATCAACAGCCTCATCCATAAAAAGAAGAATATTTACCTTTTTCATGGTGATGTCGATCCATTCACCATTGCGGGCATGATTCTTTCCCACAGTGAGCTCATCATCAGCTAGAGCCATTAGTACCTTGACTTGTGTCATTTCTTCATCGTCTGAGACTTCTTCCTCATCCCAATCAAATGTTTCAACAACTAGGCCTTTGTTCTTTGATTGATAGGTCTTAGGATTCTGAGAAGTAGATGGACTGGCCTCAAGGAGTGCAAGTTTGGCTTTCATCTTCTTGTACTTAGTCTTGTAGTCCTTCTGAATTTTTGGTTCATGTTGACTATTTTGAGTTTGTTGAGAAGACTAAATAAGTTTTGGTGTAAACTTGGGTTGAAAACCTTTTGACACTAAAGAGAAGTTTGACACTGGTGATTTATAAGAAGGTACAGACGTTTTAGAAAAACAATCTCTAGAAAAATGACCCTTTTTGCCACATTTGTAACAATTAGTGTTTTCATTTGCCTTTTGACTTGAAACATTATTTTTTTCTTTTTATAAAACGTTTTGAGTTTGCCAAAAGGGCTCTCTCATGAAACTCAACATCAAGATCTATAAGATACTCCTCACTAGTTCTCTCATCTACCTCATTATCAGGATTTTAATGAAAATCCTGTATAACATTATTAGAGAAGAAAGCAGTAGAAATAAGAGTAGTTGATGGAGTAGTAATGAGGGCCTTTTTGCTGTCTAGATACCTTCTTTAGATAAGGTTGTCCTCATAGACAGACCTTCCATAGATATCAACATGGTCAAGGGTTTGAGTATGATTGGCGTTTCTTAGTCCCTGAGAGAAGGTTAACCACTTTTTAGGGAGACTGTTCACAAAACCAACATTGATTTCATGTTTAGAGAGATTCACACCATCATTGGCAAGCTCATTAAGCTGAGTCTTATAACGAGTATAGGTCTGTGAGAGACTTTCAGAAGGTTTAACCCTAAAAGTTTGATACTCAAGTTTTAGATCCATGATCCTGTTTTCCATGGTATTTGAGGGACCTTCAAAGCTATGAACCAAGTCAGTCCATGTAGCTTTAGATGTCTCACAACTAATGACTAACTCCATTATGTCATCTGGTAGACATAAGATAATGATGATTTTAAGGCGTTGGTCTTGAACGACCACCCTCCACTCATCTAGGGTCCATTGAATCTCAGGCTTTATAGCACCTTTAGCAGTTTTTGGCTAAAATGGACCATCTTTAATAAATTTTATGTAGTAGGGTTCCATTCCCGCTAAGTAGCAAAGCATACGCTTTTTTTTACTTATTAAAATTTCCCGGCTCTAGTTTGGGAGCTATAGAAGCATAGCTACCTCCCTTTTTGTCAACTAGCTGGGGTACAGTACTTTCAGCAGCCATTTTAGGATCTAGGTTTTAAAAACTTTGAGCATATTTAAGTGTTAAAAGTTTTATAAACCTTCTACTCTGATACCACTTTTTGTTCCCTCTTAGTTGGTGAATATTAACTACAAAGTTAAGCTTCACTAACCCATGGCATGAAAGTAAAGTAACATATTAAGTTCATTGAAAAGGTTTTGTGTAAGTAAAGATAAACAATTAGTAAAAGACACAAGAATAAATTTTCAACGAGTGAAGAAAGGTGTACGGATTAGGATGATGGAGTTAGTAAGTGTTGACAATAGCTTACTAACTCCCTGAAGACCATCACTGAAAGAATACAACCTGAAGACATATTGGTGGGAACTTACTAAATGCTAAAAGCAATAGGAGACATAAAGTACAAGAGTGGTTACTTGTAATTTATTAAAGCTAAAGGCTTTACCTTTTCAATAAATGAAAAAAAAGAAAAAAAAGACAAAGGACAAAGAGTGGTTGCTTGGTTCTTTGTGAAGCTTTCATAAGAAGCTTTGACTTTTGTAAAGCTTCCAAGAGAAGCTTCACCTTAAAAGATGGACAAAAGTATAAGCAAATAGTTATTTTTAACTATTTGCTTTTGTACCTTGATGTGAAGGGCACATGGGTGCAAAGTGAAAAAGCTGGACACATCACATGGGTTTGACTTTTGTCAAAGCTTCTAGGAGAAGCTTTACATTTTCTTTCTTTATATACCAGTTGTATTGTAGTGTATGGCATCCATTTCTAAATATTACACAAAAATACCTTAGGCCAAAAGGTATTAGTTGATAGGTTTGATCCTCTCCTAGAACACACTAAGCGAAGATGCTTGTGGTTCATATTAGGAGAGTTTATTTGTCATTCAATCTCGGTTGTTGTTCCGCCAACATCCTGGTATAATTCTTTGATTCATTCTAATAAGAATTAAACGTTAAAAAGTACAAATTATGTTTTTAGTATCTTAATGGTCTCGTGTTGAATATCTTTGATATTTAAATTACACGAATTAAGGATCATCAAGTGGTATCAGAGCCTTTGGATTATTCTTATGATCCAAGATCTTTTTGAAAAGATTACTAATAGCATTTGAGTTATGTCATAATAGTACATCTGTTAGCCTTTCAAACAAGAATGTTATCGGTCTTAGAAAGTCAAACTAGGTTTTGTATTATAATTGGCTAGTCGGGTTCAACGGGCTTGGATTGTAATCTAATATTGTCCGTGTTTCGGGCTCAAAGCCCAAGTTAAACCAAGCCTGGCCCATTTAGAAAGCCCAAGTGCCAAGCTAGCAAGGCTTGGGTATAAATATCCCTTCACCACACTTGGTGAAGGGTGTTGGTTACTTTTCTATCTTTTGTAACTCACCCTTTTCTATCTAATCTTCTTGTTTCTCTCTCTACTTTCTCTCTCTAAGATTCTATCTTATTTTCTAGCATATTGGTAAAGATTATAGTTGTGTAATGGATTAAACTAGTGGGATAACATGTGGTATCACTCGCCAAGGGGTGTTTAGTGTTTGTTTTGTGAGAAATTCGTGGTTTTTTTTGTTGGTAAAAGACTTTCTAAGCCTTGCATAGCCTAGCAGATCTAAAGGAGAATGTGGCGGTGGAAATAGGTTTGCTCACTATTGTTCAAAACTGATTAAAAATAATCAGTGGGGGTTTGTTCAGTTTTTATAAGAAACTGAAAAAAAGGGTAGAAGCTTCGATGGTGTTTTAAACAAAAAGGGAGTTTCGATCGGTGTCTTATAGAAACTAAAGCAAGGTAGCTCAGCTTTTGATATATATATGGGCTTAGCACATCAAGCGAACTAAATAGAAGGGTGTATATTCCCAGTTTTCGTTGGAACAAAATAATGAAAAGGTTGTTTCATTTTGAAAAAATGAGAAGAAAAGAGGGTAATAGTCCAGGGAATCATTTTCAATCAAAGAGAGTAAAACTGACACATATGTGGTCATTGTAATTATTAAATACCCAACCAAGTATAAAAAGGTAGGATGGTGGCTTTCAAGACGGGTTTCAAAGTAAAAGAGAATGGGCTATGTTGGGCCTTAGTGAGTTTTTTTTGTTTACCGTGAAACCAGTTGAAAAAAACTAATAAAATTTTAAACTCACGTATATATGTATTAAAGGGTCACGCTAAACTTAACCCCACACATTTCAACACTCAACCCTTTCAAAGCTGAACCCTCCCAAAGTTGAACCTCCGGGTCTGAACTTTCAGCTTTAAACCCTATAAGCTGAACCCCCAAAGCTGAACCCACAGGTCAGCTGACTCCCAAAACTAAAGTGGACTTTTCAATTTTAAACTCGGTCGCTGAAGCCAAACTGAATCCCCTTCAGTTTTCATCCTTCAGTGAATTATATTCTTGGACGCTGAACCAGTCACGAATCTGGTCACCAAACTAAACTGAATCACTAAGAATAGCTGAAGAACCTTAATAACTTTTACAACAAGGTATACATTTTTATTTGTATTTATTTTTGTTGTAACTCACGGTAGCTAAATGATTTAGCTAACAAGAAAAGGAAAGAAAGGTTAATTGAGCGCAAGGACATTAAAGGTTATATTCATTCGTATTGAGCTTTGATATCTTTTGTATCTGTAATGTAACGGAAAGTTAATAGAAATGGTTTATCAGTTAAATGATTGTTTCAAAATTTATATCAAATTTGTATAAGGAAAATCTGTTATGCTCACTAAACTACTGATTTTTTACTTAGCTATTGTAAATTCAATATAGGGGGAGATTGTTGGTCAGTCCCTGATCCCAACAGTCCTCAGAGACTTAAACATAAAATTCGCCATAAGTGTAAATAAACAAGCTTAAAAATTACTTCAGCTCTGCTCTTCAGGTAGTTCAAACAGAAATCTTCTAGTTTCAGTTTAGGGGTGCGGCCAAAACTGACGAAGGCCTTACCAATAGCTTCACTTTTACAACAAAGTAAGAATCGAGAAGTGTAAACAAGCTGAAGACAAGCATCTTCACTTCAGTTTTGGTTGACGAACAGAAACTGAAAAGATCCTTAGCAAGAGCTTCACTTCTACAGCGAATCGAGCTTTATGCCATTTATTTTGTTGTAATTCAGAGTAAGAAGAAGCCGTGTTGCTCACTTACTTCTGATAAAACTTAGGCTATTTTTTATCCAAATAGGGGGAGATTGTTGGGCCAATTTAAAGCCTAATTGTCTCTTGTATAGGATTAATATGAAAAATATCCTAAGTAGTTAATTAAATCGCTGAACATAAATATGTTCAGCGAGTCATCCTCAAGTAGTCCTTCAGAGTTTAAAGAATAACTTCCGCACAAACTGAGGCGGTTCCTCAGCGAGTTAAGAAAGGTCCAGTCAGGATTATAAAAGTTAATAAGTGTCAACAAAGTACCTCACAAACTCCCTGAAGACTATTCCTACAGAGACCTGAAGATATGGAATAGGCGGGAACTTCCATAAAGCTAAAAGCAAAGGAAGACAATCCTTGTGAACATCGTGTCAAACAGACGTTTTGTATTTAGAAGTAGTAGGTATATGACAATAATACCTTGTTCTGGGGCAAATTGACATATGAAAGGATACATTTATTATTAATGTTCGGTGTCATGAGCTTATTCCATGAAAGAAAAGAGATGTTATACATTGTATTCATTGCAATGTTTTCCCCGAGAACTAATTATGTGTTCACAGATTATTACTTATTGATTATTTTAAACTCTATGAATTTCATTCAACAATTTTGTTGACATTTTAAACATGTCTTATCCCAGGTAACCAAGGATGAATGGCGTGGAGGTGTCGTGCATGTGATGATTTGGTGAAAGACTACTTGTGTGTTCATTGTCTTTCAAAAATAATATCTTAATGTGTTTTAAAACAATGTCTTTAATTTGAAACAATTGTCTTTCAAATGTGGTAATGGTCGTGGTTACGATTCCTGTGGGGACCTAAACGCATTTTCTCTGAATAAATAATGGAACACATATTTGTAAAACGTCTCATTTGGGTTGTTTTCTATTATCTTGGTGTATTGTGCTATTTAGTAACACCCATTGTAATTTCCATTGCGCAATCCAAAAATGGGGGTGTTACAGAAAACATGTTCTCTACTCATCCAAAAGATGTGCAACCGTACTTAACTGTTTTACTTTTACAAGACAATACGATTTTTCGAGTAAGTATGCTTTGAGCTTGATTAGGATTGGAGAATTTAAGTGTTCCTATTATAGCTTTCTCATACAAATTGAAAGGATATGAATAAGTCTTTTTCTTACAAGGAACGAAGATTTAGTTTGCCTTCCTTTAACAAAGAAAGGAAACAAACTTTTATTTACGGTTTGTGTTGCAAAAATATCATTAATAGAAATTACAAAGTTCAATTTAGTATTTTTGATAATTATCCTTTTAAAATTAACTACCCTTGTTTACAATATTAAAACAATTAATTTTACGAAAAGGCTAAGATCCTCATTGAGGTTCCACCATCACATCAGTTGATCTGCTAGCAATGGTAGATTCAATAGGTAGGTGACGTTCACCAATTACAATACATGTATAATTCTTAGACCGTATAAATAATGCCTAAGAGCATTATACCACCACCGAAAATGAACTTCTCGCAGTTGTTTTCTCTTTTGATAAGTTTCGTCAATATCTTATATTATCAAAAATTGTAGTCTACACTGATCATTCTGCCTTGAAGTATTTATTCAGCAAAGATGACGCAAAACCAAGGCTTATTAGGTGGGTTCTACTTCTCCAAGGACTTAACATTAAGATTAAGGATAAAAAAAAGGGCAAATAATTTAGCTGCAGATCATTTGTCGCGACTTGAGAATCCAGATTTGGGAACCTTCACGGAGGAGGAAATAACTGATAAATTTTCCGACGAGCCTCTTATGATATTGAAAGCCGAGCTTAATAACGATGAACCATGGTATGCTGATTATGTTAACTATATTGTTGGAAAGATTGTACCTCCAAATTAGACACCTAAAAAAGAAGAAGATTTTTCTCTCAAGTTACGAATTATTTTTGGGACGAACCGTATGCATTCAAGTTGTGCTCGAACAATGTAATGAGAAGATGCGTTACTGGGAATGAAATCCTTGAAATCTTTGCGCATTGTCATTCTGGACCAACTGAGGGACATCATAGTGCGTCGATTACTGGAAGGAAAGTCTATGAATCTGGATTCTATTGGGCTAGCATCTTTAAAGATGCTAAATATTATGTGATGAGATGCGATGCATGTCAGAGATCAAGAAACATATCATCAAGAAGTGAGATGCCACAGAACAATATTCAGGTATGTGATGTATTTGACATATGAGGGCTAGACTTTATTAGGGCCCTTTCTGAACTTAAAGGGGAATATATATACACTAGTAGCAGTGGATTATGTCTCAAAATGGGTCGAAGCTCAAGATCTTCCTACAAACGATGCCCGCGTTGTAATTAGGTTTTTGAGAAGGCTATTTGCAAGATTCGGAGTTCTTAAAGCTTTAATTAGTGATTGTGGGACGCATTTTTGTAACTCTCAATTAGAAAAGGCCTTGCAAAAATACGAAGTGACTTATAAATTATCTACTGCATATCACCCTCAAAATAACGGACATACTGAAGTGACCAATAGAGCTATAAAAGGTATTCTAGAAAGATCAGTTGGGTATAACCCAAAGAATTGATCAGAAAAGCTTGATGATGCATTATAGGCATTCAGAACTGCCTACAAAACGCTTATTGGATGCACCCCCTTCAGATTATTTTATGGAAAAGCTTGTCACCTACCTATAGAGATAGAACATAAAGCATATTAGGCATTAAAACAATGTAATATGGATCTTACAGTTGTTGCAAAAAACCGTTTTATGGAACTTAATGTATTAATGGAGTTAAAAGATGGAGCATATGAAAACACCCGGATCTACAAAGAACGAACTAAGAGATGGCATGACTCTAGGCTTTGAGGGGATAAAGATTTCAAAGCAGGAGACAAGGTATTATTATTTAACTCTAGATTTAAGATTCATCCAGAAAAGCTTAAATCGAGGTGGTACGACCCGAATGTGGTGAAAACTGTGCATCCATATGGGACCGTGGAAATTATCGATAAAAATGGAATCAGTTTTAAAGTCAATGGACAAAGGTTGAAAAAGTATTACGATGGACATATTAATGCGAAGGAGAAAGAAGTGGTTGAATTGGATGATGATACAACGTGAAGAGAAGCTGAAGACAAGTCTAACTTAAAGACTTTGTTGTAAACAAAAGTGCTTTCTGGGAGACAACCCGGATTGTTATTTAATTTTATCGAGTTTGTCTTCCCAGACATCAATACGGCGTATCCGCTCCATACCATACGGCGTATTGATTGTCTGAACGTTATCAGTCTTTATTTTTTATTGCACTTTAAAAACATTATTGTCAGTTATGGCAATACGGCGTATTCATTAAGCTGATACGACGTATCCACCAGACTGACTCGTATTTAGTTTGTTTAGTTTAGTTTAAATTAACCGTAGATGCCAAGATAGGAATGCATATGTTTTCTCCTTTAATTTTATACAGGACCGTAAAAGCAAAGAAATATCGATGAATATTGGTGGAGGATTTACAAATCTGGAGATCTTGAAGTGTTGGAGTCTTGAAACTTCAAGGCGGCTATTCAACACACAATCTTGCTCATAAACTAAACATGAAGAATCTACCGAGCAATTATCAGGGGAGTTTCTCATTCTAATTCTTTTTAATTCCTGTATTTTTAGTGTTTTATCTATATAACGAGGACGTTATATAATTCAAGATTTTTCCCCCCCCCCCCCCCCCCTTTGGGGATGAATTAGAATGTTTACTTGTCCTATTTTTCACATTAAAATAATTAAAATATGCTTAAATTTAAAAAAAAATTCAAGCATACTTTTGTGAAAATTACTTGATACATAACCCGCACACAATAACCCTTGTTAGATATTATGAGAATTTAGCCTATCCGTTTCTAAATGTTTACCCAAATTCCACAAAATATGAGTGTGCCGGTGATGTTGTAGACTTTAGAACTTGGCTTGGTATATCACTCGAGACCGCCCCAATAAATAAAAAAAATAATGAGTATTATGGATTTAATTGGAGTAACTTGTTTAAATTGGTAAATTTTAGGATTACACCCAAATCGCCTTTACATGTTGTTTATTAACTAACTACACCGGTTAGTTAACCTCCAGTTTAAACCCTTTTCCACTCTCATCTTTAGAGTGAAGATCTACTAGAACAACCCGTAGAGCCAATCCTTTAGGAATTACACCAATTATTTGTTTCGTTACACCCTTACACCTTAACCTACCCTGTTAGATTAAGTTTAATTTACAGTTGCTAGTTGCTTAAAGTGTAAAGTTTGTATTTCTCGAGTCTTGTGTCATTTTCTATCTTTGGTGTGGTTGGAAATTTGCACATTGCAAATGGGAATGTATATTATAGTCAAAACTCATGTGATTTTACTACCATCACAATTAATGGTGAGTCCGAAGAACGAAGGAATTATCCGGAATTATTATGATCGTGAAGATGGTGAAACTACTCCGAGTTTCGTATATAGTTAGATTGGTTGTTGTTTTTTATCAATGATCAAGACGTTGTAAATAGTTGTGTCTTTATCATGGTAACAGTCGGGAAAAAGTGTCTGGCAACTTGTATCTTAGTCCTACTCTATTTGTTTCTTGATTTTTATTTAACAGCAATTTACTTCCCCCTTACCTGATGATTAGCCGTTGGTTTTACACGAATGAGGACTTGTTCGAGTGTGCATGTCTATTCCGTCGTTACGGCCATGTATGCATGTCTTAGCTGCAGAGGCAGACCCAAGATTTTATAGAGGGTGTTGCACAAAAAAAATTATTATTGTGAGTACTATAGTTACCTTATAAATTAATTATCAGGTAAAATTGGAGGTTGCACATACCCTAAAATTGTCTAGAAAAGACACATTTTATAAAAAAATTACACTTTGTGATCTAAAATTAGGTGTGGCCCGTGCTACACCCGGCTCCCGTATGGGTCCGTCCCTACTTAGCTGCCTCGTTGGTTTACGACTTTTGGTGAAAGTTAGAAGGTTCCTACCCTATATTATTCTTCATCCTAACCGTTGGTTAAATTCGAATGGGGATGTGATCGAACACACATGTCTATTCCGTTGTTACGGACATGTATGTGTGCTTCAGCTGCCCTGTTGGAGTGGTACTTCTGGTGAAAGATTGTAGAATGATCAACAGTAAGCCTTTCCATACAAAGACCCATATTTACCTTTATAAACTTGTTACTCCTTAGCTTTAGTGGTGGAGATGTGTATCATTTCTAAGCTTATGATAGAATACTCGTCACGACCGAGCAATTGAGCGATTTAGTTACATGTTACCACCTAGATTAGTTGAGTGATTTGAGTGTTTTCATCTTCCTATTTCGTGAGGTGTTTGGTTGTGTACTTGTAATGATCAAATAAATGCTTTAACAGAAAATATCCTTTGGGATACATTTTTATAAACTTCTAAAGGCTACTTGAGGACAAGTAGGATTCAAGTGGGGGGATATTTGATGACATCAAATAACGTCTATTTTATAGCATCATTTATCCCATGTTATTAACCCATTTTGTATAGTTATTGCAAAGAATTGTTACTTAATCATTTATATTTAAGAATTGCAGTAATTATGGAGTAATTGGTGAAAGTTCGCAAAAGGCTGTAATCTTATGAGATTTTCCTTGGATTTGTTGCCCAAAAAAATTTGATTATAAACTGAAATGAATAATTAAATTAATAAGTGTAAGATTATTTTGGAAACTTTAGGGTTTAAATAAAAGATATTGTATACACTTTTTCAAGTTGCATGTGCTTTTCTCTACAAAGTGAGAGAATAGTAAAGAAATCATGTATTGAGATTAATAAGAGGTTTGAGTAAAAATGGTTTGTTATTTTTGTCATTAATAGAACCTTTAGCCTTAGTTGATTGAATAAACGTTTGTTTAAAATCGTTTATTTTGATAAAATACATGTGAAATGCAAAATGAGAAAAGAGGTTTGTTATAAGCAACATAACAAACATGTACGAACCTGTGTAGCAAACAAAACGAGTAGTCATACATGGAGAGATGTTGATGTATGTTGAACAAAATACAATTACAGTAACATGTACATGTTTACGTTATGTATTACAAGTTACGTATTTCTCATCAACAAAACAAACAAGATTGTGTAGATTAAATATCGTAATATTTGCACTAACAATCTCCCCCTTTTTGTTTGATGACAAAACAAACGTGTAACCGTAATATTTCATAAAATGTAAAGTTACAATGCAACCGCGTAACTACCTATACATAACCTTTCTTATCACCGTTTACACTCTTCTCCCCCTTTGTCAAAACAAAAATGGGTGTGTCATTGGAGTTTATAACTTCAAATTTAAAAGTTCAGCTTGCATCAATCCCTATTGAAGTTTAAATAGTCTACTCTACCCCTAATGTAGTTAGCATCTCTAGGAAAGTGCCTTGGTCTATAAGTGGGCTCCATGGATCAAAATATGAAAAGGCAGTATGCTTTTTACCTATAAAGACGGTAGTTTTGTTGCACATTAAAAATATTATAACATATTGATGAAGAAAATGACATCATTCTATGGCCGAAACACAAAAAGATTTCGAAGAGTAAGAATGATGAAGAATGCATGCATTCTCTCCCACCTTGACGATTGCGTCCTCTTTGTTCAAGGCAACAAGATATGAAAAAAGTCTACAAACAAAAATTACTGCAAAACTAGAATCGTCCCATGGTACTGAGAAAAATATATTACAACAAAGTATATATAGAAAAGCATCTATGAAATCTCACAGAAGCTCCCCCCATGCATCAAGCGTCACTGTATGATCCTACAAACAAACATTAGTTGCAATAATAACTTTTGTTCCATAGACCAAATATGTCATATACAACAAGTGTATAGAACGACTCCAATATTATTTCCTTAACGAATTTCTCCCTTTGCTCGAGGTTGTAAATTCACCTACAAAAATAAAAATGAATATGCAAACTTCATCCTTGGATGAGTAAGCCATATACCACAAAGTGTATATGCTTGAACCCTACAAAAAGGAAAACATAGTGATATAAGTACTTCGTCTTTATTGAGGAAGTCATATATAATAATTTTGTATATGATATGATATGACTTCCTCTAAACTAGAATGAAATATGATTCACTTAAAAGGAACTCCTAGAAAAGTACGCAAAAACTATAAATCCTATTACGTTCATCATCTTGGATGGTTTTGTTGGCGATGTTTTTAAATTTTGAAGGGTAATAAGTGTTTGGTGAAAAATACACATTTCGTTACGAAATTCACTTGGCTTTTGACAATATAGGCAAATGAGCTTATGAGTATCGAGATATGTAGAAGGTGATTTATCCTTCATAAGTTGAATTGGTTTTGAGACAACTGTAGTTGATGGTTAAGGTTGTGGTGGAGGGAAGGATTTCATGATGATCTCTTTTTGAACTGACGACCTCAGTATAAGACACAAGTTAGTAAAATGGTTTAACTCAAAACTTACCTTGGTTGAATTTTGATGAAGCAATAGAGGTGATAGATAAGACAATTTTGTGTGTAGTAAAAAAATGTGCGAAAAGATGGTGATGACGAATGCAATCAACTAACAATGTATTCTTATAGTAACGTAGTGATGATGAATATGCATGATGAAACATGTAAATGAAAGAGATAGGGTTAAGGTATTATATTGTGCGGATGACACAAATTATCTTGATTAAAAGAAATCGATCTTAATCGACCTTTTACAAATCCAAACGAGATTAAGTGCATAGATATGAAGCAAGAAATATCATATCACAATATGATAGTTCAAACCTTTATACCAACAAGTTAAGGGGGGGGGGGGGGGGGGGGGGGGGGGGGGGGGGGGGGGGGGGGGGGGGGGGTGAAAAGAAAAACTTCTTCAAGTATTATCACACGAATGACTTTAACAAGTAGACACATAGATAGACATGTATATGAACAAAACATGTTTTCAAATAGACACACAAATAGGAAAAACTAAGAAATGAAGAGGTCATAGGTTGAAACTATCTTAAACAAGCATACAAGCGTTCCAAAAATATTGGATAAGATCTATGAAATTTGAAGGACTTAAGAGCTAGCAATATCAAAAACCAACAGCGACCTTAATACAAGTCTAAATAATCGAATTTTAAGGTCGGATTAAAAATAAACTACCCCAAACGCAAAAATAGCCTACTGTAGAACTCGGCTAGCCGGTTCCCATTGGTCAACATAACCGACTTTGGCTGCAAACAGAACGGCTTGGCAGGCACCAAGGATCCTAAAAACTAAAACCCTCAAGTAGTGAACAAAAGGGAATTCTAATCTCTGACTTTCACCTTATATTGTGATCAATTGGTCATACAAGTGATTTAAACTAAAATCACATGGTGTAAAATTCAATGCTTTAATAAACCCTACATATTTTGATTATTTCCAAACACTCCTTATACAATAAAAAATGAAAATGAAGAAGTAAGAATTGCATAAAAATCCAACCACAATCATAAACGATTCAATTACAAACAATCATCAAGGATTCAGAACATAAATAATATGAAGAAAAAAGAACATTTATACAAGAGCATGTTCCAATATTCAACCGAACACAGCATCAGGAAGAGAATCATTTAGATTATAAAATCAGTTGCGCTAACAATGAAGCTAATTATATTCCGACAAAAGGAAACAAATAGGGCAACTAAATCTCTTAATTGCATTGTGAGTCTGTTTAAATAATAAAAAATAAGTATCAAACTTGTTATATTGTTCCATCGCTTGTTTGTCGATTTTGGTTCTTAATTAAAATAATGTGGCTTCAAAAGGAAGATCCTAGACTTCTACAAGTATATCAAAATACATAACAAAAGAGAAAAGGTACAAATAAATCATTGTGGTGTTAATTCATATAATGGTACAAGCTGTAAAAATCATACAAACCAAGTTAAGCAGTATAAACAAGTGACATTATACGGATAGATTTAGGATAGCCAACAAGGAACAAGAACTATCAAACATAGATATATCCATATCAAAATCATCATGTATCAAAAAGACAAATTACGAGATCATAGAGACATCATATACGAGACAAAATTACTTCTAAGGCAAACATCTTGTAAGTCATGTTTACGCCTTAACATTTAGTAACATAAGTACAAGCATAAAAACATTTAAAAAGGAAACAAAACCTTTCCTAAGGATTACGCATTTTTCAATTAATTGAATAGATATCAATCACTAAGATAACAACAAAGCAAAAGATCAAACATGAACATATAATCAACACATGTATAATGCAAAGCAAGATTCATGATAGACTAACGAAGGTAAAGATCCATATTTTACAACAAGTATGTAATATTAGCATTAAAGGGAGTTTAGGTAGATGGAGAACAAGTTAATGAACTAATGGTTATAGAGGATCGACAAGGATGAAGTGGCAACATCAAAATGTGTAAATAATTTTAATGAAGTACTTTTGAAATGCTCCTTTTTTAACAAGACAAAAAATATTTCAAACTTTGTCGAAAACGCCATGCCCAAAAAGTGACATTTTGTTATTATTTTGGAAACTACAAATCAACAATTGAGACTATCTAGGCTTAATTGCCTTTAACATGGCGAGTGACACATATTCTAACTCCATATGGTTGATTTTAAATGAAATTCCCAAAATGACCCATTTTTTACAAAACTTGTTGTCCCGATTTTATATATGGATAACTTGACCGAAACTCGACTTCATAGCATCAAAACTTCCGAATTTGTTCAACACATATATACTTCAATATCAAATGCACACTTGGTCTAAGTGAACCATGAAACCGTTCTTTATGGGTTTTTGGCGCAAACACTAGTTTTGGCCCGTTTTAACCAAAACAATAACTTATTACTTTAACCTGCTTTGAAAAGAAAATTAAAACTACAACAATACTTCACTACACTTCATCTTTACTTGAGTATTTCGGATGAAACAATCAAGTTGCCAATCCCACTTTGATTTGTACAATTTTTATGACGATATTTGTCAAAACACTTATCTAGCATACTTAGTCTTCTTCTCAAGTTTTAACTAAGTAATGTGACATGATCTTATGATATTGATATACTCATATGCAATCAAAGATATATATATAATATATATATATATTATATATATAGTATAATAAATATATAATTATATATATAAATAGATATATATATAATAAGATATGATATACTCTATTATATATAATAGTCTATATGAGGACAACAAGATCTAAGCATAAGCCCCAATTGTGCGAAAACATAAGTGACAAACAAATTGAACAAATATTCAAACAAGACACTTATTGAACCATAAACAAACAAGACGCAAAAGATAAGGATGTAAAAAATGAAAGTAGAGTAGTCAATATAGCACATCACACATCAAGTCATTAATTTTACTAATGAGAGATACCGAAACATTTACAAAATTTTTTTGAAAGAATTTTATCCTTTAACCGCAAACACCTCCTTTTGAAACTATATTAGTTTCTGTTAAGAATCAAATTTGACCATACAAGCGAAGGAAAATACATGTACAAGGTTGACATTATGTTTCACAGATAAGCGAAGCTCAAATTTAAGGAGAAGAGTAAGCATACAATCAATAAATACAAGCAATGCAAAACTAGAACGACTGAATCATATAACAAATCATAACGAAAAATTCTTCTTAGCGATGAGTATGACTATGTAAGAGCCAAGCTTGATATAATGGCCAAATTAACTTTAATTTCAAAGAAGGATGTATAAAAGTGTAAAGGATAACCCAACCCAAGAATTGCCTGACTCAAAGGTTTGGTTTCTATGTTAATACAAAATTTGAAATGTTGGACACAGTTGTGGTATTTTTTGCAATTCGACTTACTGAACTATATAATCAGTACTTCCTGAACCTACGCTTTATAAACTAAACTCAATGCTGCTAGACCTGTTGATATTCCTCTTCCTGGGAACTCTATTCTAAGTTTTGAAAAAACAGCTAATGATAAGTATTTATCTGATTTTACTACTTATCAAAAGTTAGTTGGTAAATTGATATATTTGACCAATACTATACCAGGTATTAGTTATGATGTTCACTGTCTGAGTCAACATATGCATAGTCCTTTGCAATCTCATTTTAAAGCAGCCTTGAGAGTCTTGAGATAACTCAAAGGTTCTCCAGGATGTGGGATTCAATTTTATAAAAATTCTAATTTAAAAATTAAGGCATATGATGATGCAGAATAGGCTAAATGTCCTAAAACTAGAAGGTTAGTAACTGGTTTTTGTGTTTTCTTAGGGAAAACTATGGTTTCATGAAAAATTAAAAAACAACCTACTATTTCTAAGAGTTCTTCTGAAGCTGAGTATAGAAGTATGTCTTATGCTTCTTGTGAAATTGTTTGGTTGGGTAATTTGTTACATAATAATGGTTTGAAGAATTTGTATCCAGTAGAATTGTTTTGTGGCAATTTTTCAGCAATTCAAATTGTTGCTAATCCTGTATTTCATGAGAGGACTAAGCATTTTGAGCTTGATGTTCATTTTGTAAGAGAAAAAGTTTTAGCTGGTATTATAAAAACTATTAAGGTCAGTTCTGATCTGCAAATAGTATATGTGTTTACCAAGTGTCTTGGTATGGTTCAACACAAGTTATATTGCAAAAGTCTTAGAATGTTGGATGTGTTTGCAGGTGACTTGGTTGGTAAAGACACAGGGAGGAAAATTATGATCACACGAAGAAAAAAAGAGGAGTTCATGTTCATCAGCCTGAGGGAGGATGTTAAAGTTACAGGCTAATATTCAGGGACTGGAAGTGTCAAGTTCTAAATATCCATTTAAGTTAATTAAGAAGATTTGAGCTAGAGTTGTTAAGTTCCTAAGTTGGAAGGCTTGGTGGTATCTTCTGAGTCTATATAAGCTAAAGAGATGCTAGGGTTTTGGTTAATTTTTATGAGTCTATATTATTTGTTATTCTGTCTTGTCTTCTTCCTCAATCGTTCAGTCACGAAAGCTTATTCTCTTGTTTGTTATAGTTTTGATATCTTCTGGATATCAATTTGTCTAAGTCTTACAGTATTGAGATCGATCTCTTTATTTGATCGTTAGTTCTTGTTGAGTGTTGAGAGATATTTGTAGTGAGGAAGATTGGAATCCACCTAGTGGGGAACAATCATTATCTTTGTAACCGTTTGGCTATAACTCGTTTGAGGAGTAGTCTTCTTGTAATACTTTATAAATAAAATAGCACAAAGGGTGGTTGGTTGAGTGCAATATTTGGTGTTCTTGAGTTGATATTCATCCTGGTTACATGGAGCTACGTCTAAGTTAAGAATAAACCGTCCCCAAATAATCTGAATAGAAAAAACCTCAACAGCTTTAATAATGGCCTCATATTTGCTAATGATGGTCATATGCTCAATTATCCATATTTTGGTCGAAACAGATAATAACTTTGTGGTTGTTATTGTAAATATTACGATAAATTGTTATTTGTTCTTTGCAAGTGTTTTCAGGAAATAAGCTAGGGGTGTCGATCGGTTCGGTTATCGGGTTGTTCAGTTAGTTCGGTTAAAATTTGGGTCAACCCGAAAACCGATCCGAACCGAACTAGAATTCAACAGAACCGAAAACCGAATTTCAATTCGGTTTGATTTTTGGGTTGACCCGAATAAACCGAATTTTATCATTTATCTAAAAATAATAATCACATAGATATTTAGCAAAAAAAATTATTTCAAGCATAAAAAGTATTTTTTATATTATGATAAAATTTTAATGGTCTTTTTATATATATAAAATATTGAAAAAGTGTTTTTTATGTATATAAATATATATATATATAACATATATACTTATTTGAATTCGGTTTTCGGTTCTGATTGCCAAACCTATATCCATCCTGAAAACCGAATTTGTAGTTCGGTTCAGTTTGATTTTTGGCAAATTCGATTCGGTTATTAGTTCGGTTAGGTTTCGGTTTTTGGTTTACTTGGTTTTTTGGTTTTTCTGCTCCCTAAAATCAGTATGCAAAAAGATTTATGAAAAATTAATTTGAAGACCAATAACAAGATATTTAGTTTCAAAAAACTGCCAATTATCATCCCAAAACTCTTTAAATTTAGCCCAAGTTGCAGCCCAGCTAGAAAATTACGCCAAACGGCCAAACTCATAAAATGATTCGAGTGCATTAACTTTACGAGTACAATTGAAGCAACTTTAGTTGCTATTATACGAGGAGTAACTTGTAAAAAGTTTTGAAATCATATTACATCTAAGTATGAGTATATATTAAAGATGGTTGAACAAGTTGTGAAATTACGAGTACAAAAAATTGTAAAAGTTGTGAATTTATTTTGCCATTCAAACATTGTGGTGCTTGTAGCTTGAAGCTTTAGATCGATATATGTATTGTTAATATATAGAAATAAGAAACTCATAATCATATATGGATAATTCTCTTAGCATATCATATAACCATCAATTTGGAATAGATTTTAGGCCATTTAGAATATATTATATTTGTCACAAAATATTTTTATAGGCATCAAATAAAAAAAATACTTATGTGTATATGTCTTTTTTTTCCTTTTGTCTATTTTGATGACCATTTTACCCTCTAAAAGTAAATTACATAAATAATGGCCCTTTTAAAAAAGTGTTGCCGACCACCATTATCAGGTTGGGCACTACAGATCGGTCGTCCGCCTAGTCAAGCCACAAGGTCGTCGGTCGCCCATGTTGCGTGTGTTTCGGTCGTCGTCAGTTAGCGAAGAAATTAGGTCATCGACTCGATCGATATTGAGATGCACAAAAAGTAAAAAAATAAATAAACCGTTTCTTATTTCTTATATAAAAAAAACCTTTTTAACTTTTAAAATTTAAACACTTTAACACTATAAATACCCCACTCATTTCACCATTTTATTCACAAATTCAAACCACTATTCTTTGTACACATTCAAACAAAGTCTCTCTATACACTTTTACACATTTAATCTACATAATGTCTTCCGATCTATTTTTTTATAACTCTTCGGACAATGAAGATGAAGATGAAGTTAATAGCGAGCATGCATTTTTTACGGAGGCCTGTTTTTATTATTTAATAGCGAGCTTGAATTATTATGTAATGTTTACATTTTTGGTCCTCGTGGTTTGCAAGGTCTTTCACTTTTGGTCTATTTTTCAAAACAGTTACGGATCCACTCCAAAGTCCGACGACCCGTAACATTTTCAGTCCAAAAATAGACTAGAAGTGAAAGTGAAAGTGAAAGTTAACTTTCACTTTCAGTCCAAAAATGAACCAAACTTGTTACGGGTCATCGGACTTTGGAGTAAATCCGTAACTTTTTTGAAAAATAGACCAAAAGTGAAAGACCATGCAAACCACGCGGACCAAAAATGTAGTTTACTCTATTATTTAATGAAATTTAATTTTGTTGTTAAAAATGTTTGAAAAAATAAATAAAATAAAAACTGCCTTGTAATGGTAAAAAGTCGCCTGTAAGTCGCCGAAGAGAGAAAACTCATGTGCCAGAAAAAATGAAAGTCGTTTGTGGTGACCAGCCTCATGCAAAAAACCTCTTACCGCATGTGGTGGGTTACTTTTATGATGACCGTACATCATGAGATGTACTGATGCGATCGTCGTAGGACTTCTACACAAAGTTTTACAACTCTCAAGGCAGAGCACCTAACCGTTGCAGTAGTAGTATAGGCAAGACTCGAGGGTTGTTATCGTTCTCTAGGGGAATAGGTTGGGAAGGCTTGATCACGGTCTAACAGAATTCTAGGGGTTGAGAGAAGATTATTTTTGTGTTTTTATATTTTATAAAAAGTAGGTAAATCTATGGTTTGAGAGGTTGGTTTGTTTAACTATTATCTAAACTAATTAATATCTAAACTACTGGTGATAACTTTATGATAATTAGATGTATTTACTTAATCATGCACTACTTATCAGATTACTTCTCCTATTCATGTTGCCTTGTCACACTTGTGATGATTTGTGTAAGTATTTCTTAGGTCATGAACGGATTACACGAACCCGCCGTTTATTTAATATTTCGTTAAGGCAACGCACAAGTAATGTAGTATAAAGACTATTACAAGGCCCCTAAGAGTATATTAAATGTGTGTGAAATATCTTAAGAGGGATCAACCATATAAGGGGGTAAAGTAGTATGAATACTGTTACCTGAAGGTATCCTTTCTATGCACTCGCGTTTCCCTAGATGTGTCTGCAGCGATACAGACAAAAGCTGGTTCTCTAAAGCCTAACGCGCACACTCATCATCAAGAAGCAATAGTAATAGGATCTACAATCTGACTTTCATGCAATCATAAGCAAATACAAAGGAGGGTTTAGCCTCGCATGTTATAATAAAAGCAAGAAGATAAATCGATCACACAACACATAGACATATTGAATGATGAATGATAAATAACCTTACTTGAATTAAAACATGGATCCAAGGTAGTACAATAGGGTTTTAAGGCCCTAAAAATAACCTTTGAAGCTGCTACAAAAGCTAGGGTTCATCTCCCTAAAGTTATACAAAGTTACACACTTAAAACCCTAAAATCGGTTTTGTATATATAGAAATATCGTTGCGATGGCGTCGCTTTGTACTCCTGACGCCGTCGCCACGTAGATGGTTCTAGATCCACTTTAAGTCGGCCACGTCCTGACATCGTCGTTGAATCTCTGACGCCGTCACCATGAATATCATGATGCCCTCAATTTATGGTTGTGACGCCGTCTCCAGGCTCTGAGTGAATAATTCTTCATGGTTCTTGATATAGAGTCATAGTCTTATCTGTTTCTTCTCCAAATGAACCCAAGTCACGTGTATTTCCTTCAAATGCTATCCAAGTGCTAAAAACCTGAAAACAAATGATTAAGCACATAATCTGGGCATATTTGCATGATTTAGGAGGTTAAATGACCCCAAAATAGTGTATAAAATGACACCTCATCAAATACCCCTACACTTGGGATTTGCTTGTCCTCAAGCAAATAGGCTTTTCTACCTAAACAATAGCAATATGTGGGTCATTTTACCTACTCTTTAAAAGTAATTTACAACACAACCTTCTAGACCTCATAATTAAAAGCACGGAAAGTATATACTAGCACCTCACATAAGTGTTTGGGATTCTCTTTTTCTCTCGGGTGTATAATAAATTATAACATAATGAGAAACAGAATATCAACACTCATTACCTGTCATAGCATATAAATTACCATAGACTTGGTAAAGGATCAAACCTCCACCGCTTAGGCGCAAGTATTATTCATTACTATCTAAGAGGTCTTTTAAAGGGTTGTGGGGTGTAGGTGTAAGATAACATTAATGGAAATAGAAATGGTTGGGATACATTTGGATGGTGACTTTTAGGTGAATTTGGAGTGGAAGGGTTAACTAATTATTTATAAGAATACACGTTGGTTTGGTTGCTAAGCCAAAGACTTGGACAAAATATACAAACTCTACAAAACTCTACACCAATCTCTTTATTTTTCTTTTCTTGACTTTAATATAAACATAGACATAAGCAAATGGCAGCCCATACGTTTTTTTTACTTATATATATATATATATATATATATTTTATTCTTTTCTTTTCCTTTTATCATTTTTTTTCGAACACTTTTACCCTGCCATTGTTTAAACATATAATACATCATGGGGGTTTATAGATACACCCCTACACTTGAACTTTTAAATACTCGATTATTTACAATCTAACTAATGACCCGATTTGAGATGGATCAACATAACATGGAGCTTATTAAGCTCTATTGGGGGTAATCAATTACTTCTTCCCTAATTCTTCTCAAGAAGAATACTACCATGAATCCCAATCGTCTCAAAACTGTATTTACAAGGATAAGGACTTAGCAACCATGTACTCAAATAATTAACTTGAGTTAAAATAGTAATGTACTGAAAGTGAGTACATACAATGTAGGCTAAGGCGGTTTGGGTGTAACGATTAGTTTAAGGGTGAAAATGCTCTTCATTAATAGTCTGGCTTAACCCGAAAATTACAAGAACCTTGAAAAAGGATAGGCTCGGAGGGTTATACTAGGGGTATCCTGCAATAAAAATGAGTGCATGGCAAGAGTGTGGGATAGTAATATAGTCGATGTGGCCATAATAACAATTACAGGTTTAAAACATGGGTTAATCCTAGCGCATTTTATCTAGCAAATCCTAATACTCACTATGCGGTCTCGGGATGCATCACAAAAACAAGTTCTAAAATTTAATATACTACCGGTACACTCATTTAATTTAATACCGATACCAATGCTCTAGAAAAGTTGACCTAAAACATACGACAAAATAGTCACATATGACTGCATTCGAACCTTAACTCGAAAAAGCTAAAGGTATAAACTATCTTGGGTATCAATAATGGATACTCGAATTCCTAAAGATCTAAAGGCGAACCTCACATTTTTTGTGTGGAATTTTGAGGGTTTTTGTGCTAGTCATACACATTCCTATCCATGAGACGCTATTAATACTTGGTTTTTGTCGGTATGTGTCATAAAAATTTTTAAATTCTGGTCAAAATTACCTTTTTATGCTATTTTTGATATATTACCCATCATTTTAAGGAATAAAGCAAATGGCAAATAAAGAAATAGTTTCTAAGGCTTATTCCCTCTACACTTAAGTTGAACATTATCCCTAATATTTTATAGAAGTACCTGTAAAAACGAATAAAGGGAAAAGAAAACAAGTAAAAGAAACTAGTACTCCCATGGTTTGCTCAATAATAGAGAAGAAACATGCGATAACTGGTTATATCGTCCTCCTAGAGTTGTACAATGAAAACATTCTAAGATCTTCCAAGCTTCTTCTTGTCAAATATAACCTGTAATCAAAGACAAAGACAACTATACCAAGCATAAAATCAGCGGGATAGATAAATTGTTGATCCCAACTCAAGATCTATTCTGTAGCTTGTAAAGATTATGTTTCTTTGAATAGATCCAAAACAACAATGGTAGAAACTTTGTGAATACTAAAGAGTATGTGTAATCTACTCTTTAATACTTAGAAGAAATATCAATAAAACAGTAAACTTGAATGAACAATGATATAACCAAAAAGCTTCAATATTATTATGATAATACGAGTACTCTATCTAGTACTAGGGTTTACAACCTTGAAGCTATGCATGCAACTCTATGAATGAATAATAACCATAACATAGGATCTCCTTTTATACACTAAGGAGTCCTTTACAAGATAACTATAAATCTTTGAAGATACTCAAGATCTTCTATAATTCTAATCATATACATATCTTTCTAACTTTATAAGATATACACTTTGAATAAGTCCATACATATCTCTTCACACGTCTTTATCTTCATGCAGTCATTATCTTCTTTTGGCAGTCTTAAGTCTTTAGCAGTATTAAGATCTCTTTGGCAGTATTAAGTTAGTACTGGCAATACTAATTTATACTAGCAGTACTAATCAGTTAGTACTGATAGTTATAATTTGAGTAGTACAAACATTTAGGCTTGGTAGTACTAAGTGTAAAGACTTTTAATTTCTAACAATCCTCCCCTAAACTTGTGATTGACCTCTAAATCATCAAGTTTCTTGAATTAAAACTTTTGGCTTAGAGAGGATTCTTTCAAACACTTCACTGCCTTGGTCTGTTTGCTAGTATGAAGATTTTCCTTAAATGTTCATTTGCCATCTCAGAATGTTCTTCTACTAGCAACTTGTTGCATAACATCAAAGTCATATGCCTTCTTGTCAATGTATAATCTTTCTTAACCAGCATGAAAATATCCAATCCTGTCTCTGTAGACACATAATGAATACCACATGTATCATATAACCTCCATGTCAATGGATCATGCATATATCTCTGAAGTTCCAAAAGGTCATCAGTATCAAGTTCAAACAACCTCTTCAATTCAACCCATAATGCTATTTCTTTGTCATTAGTAGGTTCTGTTGAACTGAATCTTTCTTTAACTAAATCCCAAAGCTTTACTAGATCATCTCTGTCAAAACTCTTTAGCATATCTCCAAATAATTGATATACCTCTGTATTATCACCTACTCTGATGATTTTCTAATACTTCATAGTATCTTTAGAGTCAACTTCCCAGTCAATGATTGGGTATTTGGTTTGCAGGGCTTCAACATTCATCCCTTCTTCTGGAACTATGATCATTAGCTGTTGTAGTTGTTCTTGAGATAGTTTATCTGATTCTTTATCTTTTGATTCTTCTGCTGGTTCTGGACCTTCTCTAATCTTTTGTCTTTTTGAACTTTCTTCATTTAGTTATTTTTATGCATCCCTCTTTGAGCTTCAAGCAGCTATCTTAGGAACTAATCTGTCACTCTTCATAAGAACAAAATCTTTTACCCTTTTTATTGTAGTCTCAAATAACTTCTTGATCTCATCAAAGGAAAGTTTCTTCAATTGCTGTAGAGTGTATTCTTGATATAAGTACACATGTAAGTCCTTTGTTGAGCTTGAGTCATAGGCTTGTTCCTCCTTTGTTCAGCTCTTTGCTGTGCAAAAGCCTCTTTCTCTCATTTATAAGTTCTACAAGCAGTCTTGCTTTATCAGCTTCAGAGTATCTTCCTCTTTCTTCTGCTTGTAATCTTAGTGCAAACTCTTCATCAGCTTCAATTTGAGCTTGTATGTCATCCCATTCTTGAACATTGAAAGTGCTAGCTTCTTCATAAACTCTGGCTAACCTTTTCCTTTCTTCTTCATCAAGTTGTTCTTGCAATCTCAGATCTTCTTCATACCCAAGTCTTTCTTGCTCTAGTTGCACCTTAGTCTTCTTCTGAACAGGTTCAGCCTCTTTCATAATAGCTTTGCCTTTATCTACTCTCTTTGTTGCACTTCTTTTGATGTACACTAAACTTTCAGCAGCAGTACTAACTTCAAGGATGGCAGTACTAACTTTTGCACCAGCAGTACTAACTGGTACATTAGCAGTACTAATGTCTGGCTCAGCAGTATAAACTTCATCATGAGTAGTAAACTTAAAATTTGGTTCCAAATCATGCTTTTGCCTCCCCTAAGTTTGTGCATCATGGTGAATCATCTATTGTACCAAGGAAATATCAGGGTCTTCATCAATTTTAGCAATTTTCCTCCCCTGATTGAAAGAATCCAATTCTGCATCATCAGATACAACAAGTTTTGTTTTTCTTCTAGCTTTGCTTAACTTGACAGTTTTCTCCAAAGTCTTGACCTTTTTGATAAGCTTTGTAAAAGCATCACCATAAACTCTCTTTGTCTGCTTCAAGTCATTTTCCAAAACTTCAACTTTGTCTATCAATTTGTTAACCAAATCCATCAATTCATTTTGTTGCATTTTGCCCTCATCACTTTAAAGTGTGTGAACTCTTGGGAGAGGTGAATCATAAGGCATGGCAGGGGTCTTAATAATGTTATCACTGCCCTGTCCTGCATCTAAGCCAGAGACAGTAGTGGTAGCCCCTCCATGTCTATCATCCACACCTATGGATGTAGCCTCATCTGTTACATGGGTTTGAGTAGGAGAACTAGGATGAGGAACCTCAGTTTCCTGTCTGATAAAATCCCCAAGTATTGGTGAATGATGTGGTTGTGAGGTTAATAGAGCAACTATAGGTGTGTGATGGGACTCAACTGGGATTGTTGATCCTTCACCCTGTAAAATCTGACCCTGAACAAGCATTGTTTGAAACAAT
>BQNB010048944.1:8451-42289 GCA_026074375.1 Tanacetum coccineum | reverse complement strand
GGAAGCAAAGTTTCAAGCACTGAAGAAAGAGGTTCACTAATGAATGAGATAGAAAATTTATTCAGTGATAGATTTCTCTTGGATTCGACTTTAATAGATATTCCCGGATTGAAAGTCTTGTTTCTATTTTTGAAAGGAAAAGAAACTACAAGATCGAATCTGCTGAAATCAGTAGAAAGAGTGAAATCCAGATCCTGACAAGGGTAGGATGGGTGGGTAAAACATTAGGCATATGAA
The DNA here is from genome assembly GCA_026074375.1 of Tanacetum coccineum. Classification (NCBI taxonomy): domain Eukaryota; kingdom Viridiplantae; phylum Streptophyta; class Magnoliopsida; order Asterales; family Asteraceae; genus Tanacetum; species Tanacetum coccineum. The sequence continues at coordinate 42,052 of BQNB010048944.1, read as the reverse complement.
CTCTAGGTTCTCCAAAAATATCTTCCACAACAACTCTAGTCAACTCGCCCAGATTGGGTCCATACTCAAGAAAAAGATTATCCTCTTCAGAGTCATAGCCGTCACTATCAATACCCGGTGGTACCGAGTCATCCGCAGCAAGAAATATATCAATCTCCTCCATAAGAGAGTCACTATCCTTCTCGGGGATAGGAGATGAGGATAAAGATTCGATCATGGCATCAGAAATTTCAGAATTAAGTTCTTCTGGAGGTCGAGGAGATGAATTATCATATAATAACTTCTTAATAAGACGAATATCTTCCTTTGGATCAAAGTTGGTTTCAGCAATTCCTGGTGGAATTGGATTGATAAGAGCGAGCATACCGGCGAACTCCTCGAGAAGGAAATCAATCTTAGGGAAAGTTATCATGGTATCTTTATTTAGCAATGATTCTATTAAATCAGATTCAACATTAAAATGATCATTTTCATTTCCCGATGGAATTGAATCGAGATCTTCTAACACCTTATTATAAAGCGGATTAATCTCACTAGAAAAGATTTCTTCATCAAATTCGAGAAGAGTGTTCGAGTAAATTTTAAAATTTTCTACCGGAACATCTTCCTCAGAAGATGACTCGTCATCACTAAAGGTATAATCATTATTAGAATCGAAGAGAAGATTAGAATCGAAGAGAGGATTAGAGAAAATCTCAGAATCATTGTTAAAATTGGGAGAATTATCAAAAAATGGCAAATCACATTCGCTTACGTAATCAGATAAATCCTCGGATTCACTTGGGGTTAGGTTAAGGTTCTTAACACTAGACTCAATTTCTTCGTCCGAATCTGTTTCTGGAATAGTGTTAAGATGCTCATCATCCATTACGAGAGAGTCCGTAATTGGTAAGTCGGGTGTGATTACATCTGATGGAGGAGTTTCATCAATACTCTCTTTGTAGAAATCGTCATCATTGTCAGAATAGTAAACGGGAGGCTTCCAATATTGAGAACTATCCAGCTCTTCCTGCTTTAGTTGATTCGAAGTATTACCAAGAGTTGGTAAATCTTTAGAAAATTAAAGCAGCAATTCTTGCATACTTTCTGTATCAATGTGCTTTTCTTCCAAAGTTTGCATAACTATAAGAATCAGCTAGCAATACTTCAATACTCTTTTCTTCAGGAGTTTGCATAACTATAAGAATCAGGTAGCAATACTTCAATACTCTTTTATTAGTTTCTCTTTAGCAAGCAACATTTTCGTACTCATTTCCTGACGAGGTTGATGAATGACGGGATACTGCGGGGGTTGGAATTGGTCAAACCCGAAAGAATTAGAATTATAGCAAAAATTGGGCGCATAGAAATTTTGATTCATCGGTTGACACTCAAAAGTCACATGAGGACCCCCACAGTCTTTACAACAAAGATATTGTTGTGGAAAACTTGGTAAAGTTTGTGGAAAATTATCAAGGTTTTGATTGAAACACGGGTCCTGATTGTAAACAAACGGAACTTGCGATGGACAATCGTAACCATAATGAGAGTCGTTCCTACATAACTCACAAGTAGAACATGGACATCCATATTCATCACTTAGACTTCCGCAGAAGAAACAGATGAATTGGTCAGATGATTTCATGAGAATTAAACAAGTAGGAGATAAAGAAGAATATTTTTGAGAAATATTTATATTTTATATTTTGTTTTTTGTTTTTTTATTAAAAACAAACACAATATTTTTGGTAACCGGAAGTCAAATTGCACATGGTAGCTCTCTAGAAAAACGCACAAAGAAGCGGAGGAGCAGGTAAGCGCGAAGCATTTTAAAAACCTTCTCCTTTCGGGTCGAAGTTCGTAGGATCAACCCTCCTTATACCTCTCTTATAGTTTGTAATCCTAAAGGTGAGCCGATTTAACAATTGAAAACTTGATTTCTTTTGTTGTTTTTTTATTATTTTTTATTACTTTATAATATTTTTGTATTTTTTTTATATGAAAATATTCACAAAAACAAGAATAACCTCCGAGGAAGGATCTTCAAAAAACAATCTTTAAGCGATAACTTGAAATTCGTAACACAGCCTCCCCGGCAGCGGCACCAAAAATTGATCGATTGTCAATAGTATATATATATAATATAGGTGAATCGGCAAATCACTTTTATCCAAAGCGATAAACCAACTCACAAATAAAATATAATTCCAGAATGATCGACTTCGAAAGTAACCCCTTCTAGTCGTTTCTCGGGTCGTTTTTTTGTTCCGACGAGGCGTGAATTAAACTTTTTTGTTGACGCTTGAGAACGGGATTTTGAATAGTTCAAGATTTTTGATTTGGTTTCTATTTCTACAATTATAATGCAAAAACAATGCAAATGCAAGCAACAATAAACATTTTAAACTAAATAAATCTAAACTAGTAGAATTGAAAAGAGAAAGAAGATAAAACCCGAACGCCGTAACCGAAACAATTATATCCACCCGATCCAATAATCTATCAAAATACTTAAGTTTAGGAGCTTAGATCTTTAAACTTAAAATATTAAGCTATCTTATTAGACCGTTAAGCTCCACGCCTCATGAGTCGAACCAGAATCGCCATTACAAATAAAACAAACACTCTTTTAACCAAATATAACAATTTATATTAATGATTTTAAAAAGTGCTCTTATAATTCGAATGGGTCCAAATCAAATTCTCATATTTGTTGACACGAAAAATTTGTAAACAAAGGAATAATTATGCAATCTCTCAAATCGTTTTTAGATCCAACTTTAGATGAAATAATAAAGTGAGCTATTAAACAAATCTACTATTCAACAATAATCAAAGAGGAGATTAAATCTATATTCTACCAAAATCGATACCAATTATACCCAACAAATCTTCAACCCAATCGAAACATCAACAACATCAAATCTGGTAAAACTCTTCGGCAAATCAAACAAAACATTAAAACATTTAATTCAATACGTTACATATAATCGAAAAAAATACATAGGAGAAGTTATTTTAATCTCCTCCTCATCTGATTAAAAAGAAAAGATAAGATACTAAAAAAACGATATGAAAGATCCCCTTTACTAGTTATAAACTAATTAATTTCGAAATCAAATGTTATAATAGAATAGATTTGGAAAGCAAAATACGGATATAAAGAGAATTGTAAGACGAAAAGATTGGTTTAAACTCAAAACGAACTAGACAAGAACTCAAAATCTATTTAAATTATAAAGCTTGTTTAATAAACCGAAAATACAGTGTCTATATAAATTTCTATTAAGGAGAAAACAAGCAAGTAAAAGCTAAAACAATTATTAAAACCCATCATCTCCATTCGTACACTTAAAGCAACATGAGACAAAAAAATTATAATATTAAAATGATTAGCTTACAATTAAGTAATGAATGGAAGGAGTAATATGATATTGCTTGGTTTAAATGTTGTGTGATTGGAAGATATATTGAAATGACGGTAGCTGTGTGTGCAGACACACACATCGATCTGTGGCCTGCGGCTCCTCTCTATCTGTTGCTTCGGACATCAATCAAACCAATCTTTGATATAAATCAAAGGGAATCCAAATCTTGAGAAGAGTAATTGCTTACATAAAAGTAAATTACAAAAAAATTAGAATAAGAAAAAGCTTTAAAAACTATAAATAATTTAAAACGGAGCTACACTACTCCTAGATGATTTTTAATGTGTGATTTTCATCCTTATTTATAGGGGAATGTTGTGCATCTTATGAGGAAAAACTGCCAATCATCTTCAAAACCTTCTAAAATTCCTTATGGAAAGCAATAATCACAGCCAATCAACTTAAAACCGCCCATTTATTGCTTTGACATTTCCCATTTAATTTGATTATGCACATTAATTGCTTTGACCTTGACCATTCAATGCGCCATTTTTTTGCTCATATTTTATTATACTTTCAAATAAAGATAAAGCAGGTAACGGGCGTTAGTGTAGGGACTAACAATGTGATGGCTTGAGGACTAACGATGTGATATGTTTCTGGTGTGGAGACTAACAGTCGTTAAGTCCTTTATTTGGGCTTCTTTCTTCGGCTGATTCTTTTTATTATTATTTGGGCCGGTTTGCAAAATGTCCTCGGCTCTGGCTTTTCTTTTCAATCTCATGCTTGGTTTTGTCTGATTTTTGCCTTATTTTTGTCTTTTTGTTGATATCTGATACCTGCACAGTACACAACAAAAAACAAGCATATATTTGGCATTTTATGTCCGGTTTTGGTCATTTAAGCTCGTTTTATTAAGATAAAAGTATGTGTATTTAAGCACATACCTATTTCACTGTGTGATGTAATCTTACTTTACTTATTGTGCATATGTCGTGTCATGGTTATGATTTTATGAAATCTAACTGGTATTATATTTTCTTGTGATTGAAGAAAAAGGCACCAAAAAGAACCACCAGAGCCAACCCCGTCGCTACCACTGCCACTACTTCTGTGACTAATGCCCAACTTAAGGCAATGATCGACCAAGGTGTTACTGATGCTTTTGGCAGCACGTGATGCTGACAGAAACACGAATGGCGATGACAGCCATAATTCAGGAACGGGTGTTAGAAGGAAAGAACGAGTTGCTAGAGAGTGCACTTACCCAGACTTCATGAAGTACCAACCTCTAAATTTCAAAGGCACAGAAGGAGTTGTTGAATTGATTAAATGGTTTAAGAAAATGAAAACTGTGTGCAGTATAAGCAACTGCTCTGTAGAAAACCAAATCAAGTTTTCCACTTGTACTCTTCTGTCAGGTGTGCTAATGTGATGGAACTCCCACGTTAGGACTGTTGGTCATGATGTTGCGTATGAAATGACTTGGACAGACCTGAAAAGGAAGATGACTGACAAGTACTGCCTAAGGGGCGAGATTAAAAAGCTTGAGGCTGAGTTGTAGAATTTGAAGGTAAAATGTACCGACGTGATAGGTTACAACCAACGTTTTCAGGAACTCGCATTGCTGTATGTTAGAATGTTTCCTAAAGAATCAGACAAGATTGAGAGATATGTCAGTGGTTTGTCCTACATGATCCACAGAAGTGTAGTAGCATCAAAGCCTAAGACAATGCAAGAGGCGATTAAAATAGCAACTGAACTAATGGATAATAAAATATGTACTTTTGTTGCACGTCAAACAGAGAACAAAAGAAAGCAAGATGATAACCAACAACAACAACAACAAAACAAGAGGCAAAACACTGGAAAATACTAAACTATTGTTGTGTCCTCACGCAATGAAATAAATTCATGTTTAGAAAACCAAAAATTTCAACCCCCTTAAATTAAATACCTTAAAAAGTAGCAAAGTGTAAAATTAAAAGGGATTAAGAAATTACTTGTTTTTTAAACACTCTCCATTTACCATTTTCTTTCTTGCACACATATTTTTCTTATTTTCCATTATGTACAACATGCTTGACTTTCATTATTGATCATAACTTTTAAGATCACTGAATAAGAAACACCTCAATCCTAAGGTGCCCTAGAAAGATAAATTCATCGTCACAGATTTTTCACTTATTCCCAAACTAAGATTAAAAACAAAATCATTGTTAATTACAAGTTAGGATGCTAACGCTACTCATATATGTAATTTGGGTAAAACATTTCCTCTGGACGGTTATTATATATTAAGGTGTATGTGCTCAGTTTGAACTTTGACCATCCAACTCACTTTTTAGATAGTTATAACCTTTCTTAGTTTCACGTTCCACTTTTAGTTATATGAATTCGAAGGTGAGATTGTCCCATGTAGCAACATTTCTTCTCGGCGCATCCCAACCTCGTCGGTTAAGTGACCGGGCTTTTGACACCTCTCAGAGAATAATTTGTCGAGACTTTTCGACTTTTGAACCCTTTACTAAAAAATTTCCGTTAAACTTAGTAAGTTTATAACTCAAAGCATGCTAATTCCTCCAAAATTAAGACATTGTAGGCAAGTTAATTCCTTTAGAGTGACTTTCTTCTGAGAACCTCCCGACCTAATCGGTCAAGTGCCCAGGCTTTTGACACCTCACAGAGAATACTGATCAGAATTAACAAACGTCCGGTTTCAAAATTTTGTAGGGATTAACAAATTTAAGTTTAAAAGAATGTTTAAATTTTAGACAAAGACATTTTCCCTTTATTTATTAAGCAACATATACTAGCAACATTATTATATTTTTCACATCATTTTCATTTTTTTTCTTTATTTTTCATCATTTTTTTTTGCAACATATATATTTACACTGTATACAGGGAAAAAAAAATTTAGAAAATTAAAACATATTTTTGATCAAAAACTCTTATTTATCAATTCATCGATAAAGCTTTTTACTCTAAAAATGTTAATCTTAACGGATTTTTAAGAGTGATAAAACTCTAACTTGTCTTTTAAAAAGAGCACGTATTATTAGTCATTTTAGAAGCTACCGGGAGAAAAAGTCACAAATTACATTTGTGAGCTTTTAAGATTTCTAACTAATCCTTGCTTAGCATTCCAACTTATTATTAACTCTATCATTTCTTGTTCTTCGCAAATTTAAAATCTTTAATAAAAAGATCCGCGAATGCTTAGCCAAATAAAACTAAGCTTTGCATATTTAAAGTCATTTATGGAAACTTGCAAAATCTTGGCCTTTTGAGCTAGAATTCGCATTTTAAAGCTTCTTGTATAAAAGACTAGCAAAAGCTTATACATTTATAAAGGTTAAGGGAGTAAGCTAGAGCTCAACATGCTCGGTCAAGTCAAAAATTATTCTTATTCTCACCAGCGGAAAGTCAACATTTGTGATAAACACTTATTTTATTTTTGCAAAATTTTTTAAAATTTTGACATAAAATCACATTTTTTTTGTATTTTCTTGGTAAAACAGGGTTACGTGAAAGACATAGAAAAATACAAGTGAGATCAAATCGATATATTCCCCCCTCATACTAGAACGATACATTATCCTTAATGTGGGGGTTGCCACCCTCCTTATACTAATTACAATGTATATTCCTAATATAAAATGGAATCTCACGTAAATCTAAAGCCGTTTATTAATTATGCCAAAGATTAAACGTTAGTCAATAAGATCAAGGATATAGGATTCCCAAAAAAAGCATGTAAACGAATGAAGATCGAGTGAGCGTTGGACAAAACAACGAGCATGAGAGTCTTCATAATCTGGGGAATCCTGCCAATCATCACAGACAACAAAAACACAAGATTGGAAGAGGCGAGCCTCCTCACGTTACACTTATTATAAAATAGAAAGAAGATAGAAACACGGGTTGCCTCACAAGAAGCGCTTTGTTTTTGTTAACCGAGTCACAAGCTTGACTCGATCCCCTTATACTTGAGTTGGTCAAGGAGGGTATAAATGGAGATACGGGACATCCCAAATAGGAATGTCCCCTTTATAAATCATCATCGGGCTTTCATTAAGGAAATTATGAATGATCTTGTAAGCTTTAAAGCCCCGATGAGATAAGAGATGAGGAGATTTCTCCTCTGTTGAAACAAGAATTCCAGGATTGAAAACTTTGTCCTCAATTTTGGATGAAAATGGAAGCAAAGTTTCAAGCACTGAAGAAAGAGGTTCACTGATGAATGAGATAGAAAATTTATTCAGTGATAGAAATCTCTTGGATTGGACTTCAATAGATATTCCCGGATCGAAAGTCTTGTTTCCATTTCTAGAAGGAAAAGAAACTACAAGATCGGATCTGCTGAAATCAGTAGAAAGAGTGAAGTCTAGATCCTGACAAGGGTGGGATGGGTGGGTAAAACATTAGGCATATGAACTCTAGGTTCTCCAAAAATATCTTCCACAACAACTCTAGTCAACTCGCCCAGATCGGGTCCATACTCAAGAAAAAGATTATCCTCTTCAGAGTCATAGCCGTCACTATCAATACCCGGTGGTACCGAGTCATCCGCAGCAAGAAATATATTAATCTCCTCCATAAAAGAGTCACTATCCTTCACGGGGATAGGAGATGAGGAGAAAGATTCGATCATGGCATCAGAAATTTCAGAATTAAGTTCTTCTGGAGGTCGAGGAGATGAATTATCATATAATAACTTCTTAATAAGACGAATATCTTCCTTTGGATCAAAGTTGGTTTTAGCAATTCCTGGTGGAATGGGATTGATAAGAGCGAGCTCACCGGCGAACTCCTCGAGAAGGAAATCAATCTTAGGGAAAGTTATCATGGTATCTTTATTTAGCAATGATTCTATTAAATAAGATTCAGCATTAAAATGATCATTTTCATTTCCCAATGGAATTGAATCGAGATCTTCTAACACCTTATTATAAAGCGGATTAATCTCACTAGAAAAGATTTCTTCATCAAATTCGAGAAGAGGGTTCGATTAAATTTTAAAATTTTCTACCGGAACATCTTCCTCAGAAGATGACTCATCATCACTAAAGGTATAATCATTATTAGAATCGAAGAGAAGAATAGAATCGAAGAGAAGATTAGAATCGAAGAGAGGATTAGAGAAAATCTCAGAATCATTGTTAAAATCGGGAGAATTATCACAAAATGGCAAATCACATTCGCTTACGTAATCAGATAAATCCTCGGATTCACTTGGGGTTAGGTTAAGGTTCTTAACACTAGACTCAATTTCTTCGTCAGAATTCGTTTCCGGAATAGTGTCAAGATGCTCATCCTCCATTACGAGAGAGTCCGTAATTGGTAATTCGTGTGTGATTACATCTGATGGAGGAGTTTCATCAATACTCTCTCTGTAGAAATCGTCATCATTGTCAGAATAGTAAACGGGAGGCTTCCAGTATTGATAAATATCCTGCTCTTCCTGCTTTAGTTGATTCGAAGTATTATCAAGAGTTGGTAAATCTTTAGAAAATTGAAGCAGCAATTCTTGCATACTTTCTGTATCAATGGGATTTTCTTCCAAAGTTTGCATAACTATAAGAATACTCTCCTCAGCTAGCAATACTTCAATACTCTTTTCTTCAGGAGGTTGATTATTATTTTTCAAACATGTTCGTATAGCTTTTATTAGTTTCTCTTTCGCAAGAAACATTTCCGTACTCATTTCCTGACGAGGTTGATGAATGACAGGATACTGCGGGGGTTGGAATTGGTCAAACCCAAAAGAATTAGAATTATAGCAAAAATTGGGCGCATAAAAATTTTGATTCATCGATTGACACTCAAAAGTCGCATGAGGACCCCCACAGTCTTCACAACAAAGATATTGCTGTGGAAAACTTGGTGAAGTTTGTGGAAAATTATCAAGGTTTTGATTGAAACACGGGTCCTGATTGTAAACAAACGGAACTTGTGATGGACAATCGTAACCATAATGAGCGTCGTTCCCACATAACTCACAAGTAGAACATGGACATCCATATTCATCACTCAGACTTCCACAGAAGAAACAGATGAATTGGTCGGATGATTCCATGAGAATTAAACCATTGGGAGATAAAGAAGAATATTTTTGAGATTTTTTTTATTTATTTATTAAAAACAAACACAATATTTTTGGTAACCGGAAGTCAAATTGCACACGGTAGCTCTCTAGAAAAACGCACAAAGAAGCGGAGGAGCGGGTAAGCGCGAAGCGTTTTAAAAACCTTCTCCTTTCGGGTCGAAGTTCGTTGGATCAACCCTCCTTATACCTCTCTTATAGTTTGTAATCCTAAAGGTGAGCCGATTTAACAATTGACAACTCGATTTCTTTTGTTGTTTTTTAATTTTTTTGGATTTTTTGATTACTTTATAATATTTTTGTATCTTTTTATATGAAAATATTCACGAAAACAAGAATAACTTTCAAGGAAGGATCTTCAAAAAACAATCTTCAAGCGATAACTTGAAATTCGTAACACAGCCTCCCCGGCAGCGGCGCTAAAAATTGATCGATTGGATCGATTGTCAATTGAATATTGTATATATATATAATATTCTATATATATTATTATATATATACATATAATTTATAGTGATAGTATAGGTGTATCGGCAAATCACTTTTAATCCAAAGCGATAAAACCAACTCCAAAATATAAATAAATTCAGGAATGATCGACTATCGAATGTAACCCCTTCTAGTCGTTCTCGGGTCGTTTTTTTGTTCCGACCGAGGCGTGAATTAACTTTTTTGTTGGACGCTTGAGACGGGATTTGAATAGTTCAAGATTTTTGATTTGGTTTCTATTTCTACAATTATATATGACAAAAAAACATGCAAATTGACAGAAGCACACAACTAAAAACATTTTAAAACTAAATAATTCTAAACTTGTAGAATTGAAAAGAGGAAGAAGATAAAACTCCGGATGCGAAACCGAAACAATTATAACCACCCGATCCAATAATCTATCAAAATACTTAAGTTTAGGAGCTTAGATCTTTAAACTTAAAATATTAAGCTATCTTATTAGACCATTAAGCTCCACACCTCATGAGTCGAACCAGAATCGCCATTACAAATAAAACAAACACTCTTTTAACCAAATATAACAATTTATACTAATGATTTTTAAAAGTGCTCTTATAATTCGAATGGGTCCAAATCAAATTCTCATATCTGTTGACACGAAACATTTGTAAACAAAGGAATAATTATGCAATCTCTCAAATCGTTTTTAGATCCAACTTTGGATGAAATAATAAAGTGAGCTATTAAACAAATCTACTATTAAACAATAATCAAAGAGGAGATTAAATCTATATTCTACCAAAATCGATACCAATTATACCCAACAAATCTTTAACCTAATCGAAACATCAACAACATCAAATCTGGTAAAACTCTTCGGGAAATCAAATGAAACATTAAAACATTTAATTCAATACGTTACATATAATCAAAAAAAATACATAGGATAAGTTATTTTAATCTCCTCCTCATCTGATTAAAAAGAAAAGATAAGATAATAAAAAAATGATATGAAAGATCCCCTTTACTAGTTATGAACTAATTAATTTCGAAATCAAATGTTATAATAGAATAGATTTGGAAAGCAAAATACGGATATAAAGAGAATTGTAAGATTAAAAGATTGGTTTAAACTCAAAACGAACTAGACAAGAACTCAAAATCTATTTAAATTATAAAGCTTGTTTAACAAACCGAAAATACAGTGTCTAGATAAATTTCTATTAAGAAGAAAACAAGCAAGTAAAAGCTAAAACAATTATTAAAACCCATCATCTCCATTCGTACACTTAAAGCAACATGAGACCAAAAATTACAATATTAAAATGATTAGCTTACAATTAAGTAATGAATGGAAGGAGTAATATGAGATTGCTTGGTTTAAATGTTGTGTGATTGGAAGATATATTGAAATGACGGTAGCTGTGTGTGCAGACACACACATCGATCTATGGCCTGCGGCTCCTCTCTATCTGTTGCTTCGGACATCAATCAAACCAATATTTGATATAAATCAAAGGGAATCCAAATCTTGAGAAGAGTAATTGCTTACATAAAAGTAAATTACAGGAAAATTAGAATAAGAAAAAGCTTTAAAAACTGTAAATAATTTAAAACAGAGCTACACTACTCCTAGATGATTTTTAATGTGTGATTTCCATCCCTATTTATAGGGGAATGTTGTGCATCTTATGAGGAAAACTGCCAATCATCTTCAAAACCTTCTAAAATTCCTTATGGAAAGCAATAATCACAGCCAATCAACTTAAAACCGCCCATTTATTGCTTTGACATTTCCCATTTAATTTGATTCTGCACATTAATTGCTTTGACCTTGATCATTCAATGCGCCATTTTTTTGCTCATATTTTATTATACTTTCAAATAAAGATGAAGCATGTAACGGGCGTTAGTGTAGGGACTAACAATGTGATGGCTTGAGGACTAACGATGTGATATGTTTCTGGTGTAGAGACTAACAGTCGTTATGTCCTTTATTTGGGCTTCTTTCTTGGGCCGATTCTTTTTATTATTATTTGGGACGGTTTGCAAAATGTCCTTGGCTTTGGCTTTTCTTTTCAATCTCATACTCGGTTTTGTCTGGTTTTTGCCTTGTTTTTGTCTTTTTGTTGATATCCGATACCTGCACAGTACACAACACAAAACGAGCATATATTTGGCATTTTATGTCCGGTTTTGGTCATTTAAGCTCGTTTTATTAAGATAAAGGTATGTGTATTTAAGCACATACCTATTTCACTGTGTGATGTGATCTGACTTTACTTATTGTGCATATGTCGTGTCACGGTTATAATTTTATGAAATCTAACTGGTATTATATTTTCTTGTGATTGAAGAAAAAGGCACCAAAAAGAACCACCAGAGCCAACCCCGTCGCTACCACTGCCACTACTTCTGTGACTAATGCCCAACTTAAGGCCATGATCGACCAAGGAGTTACTGATGCTTTTGGCAGCACGTAATGCTGACAGAAACACGAATGGCGATGACAGCCATAATTTAGGAACGGGTGTTAGAAGGAAAGAACGAGTTGCTAGAGAGTGCACTTACACAGACTTCATGAAGTGCCAACCTCTAAATTTCAAAGGCATGGAAGGAGTTGTCGAATTGATTAAATGGTTTAAGAAAATGGAAATTGTGTGTAGTATAAGCAACTGCTCTGTGGAAAACCAAATCAAGTTTTCCACTTGTACTCTTCTGCCAGGTGTGCTAACATGATGGAACTCCCACGTTAGGACTGTTGGTCATGATGTTGCATATGAAATGACTTGGACAGACCTAAAAAGGAAGATGACTAGCAAGTACTGCCCTAGGGGAGATATTAAAAAGCTTGAGGCTGAGTTGTGGAATTTGAAGGTGAAAGGTACCGACGTGATAGGTTACAACCAACGTTTTCAGGAACTCGCATTGCTGTGTGTTAGAATGTTTCCTGAAGAATCAGACAAGATTGAGAGATATGTCAGTGGTTTGTCCTACATGATCTACAGAAGTGTAGTAGCATCAAAGCCTAAGATAATGCAAGAGGTGATTGAAATAGCAACTAAAATAATGGATAAGAAAATATGTACTTTTGCTGAACGTCAGACAGAGAACAAAAGAAAGCAAGATGATAACCAACAACAACAACCACAAAACAAGAGGCAAAACACTAGTTGGGCCTACACTATAGGATCTGGTGAGAAGAAACCTTACGGAGGATCTAAACCTCTGTGTCCTAAATGCAACTATCCCCACGATGGTCCATGTGTTCCTAAATGCCACAAGTGCAACAGAGTTGTCCATCTGGCCCACAACTGTAGGAGTCCTACAAATACTAATGCTAGTAACAATCAAAGGGGCACTGGGGCAGGTCAGAAACCTACTTGCTATGAATGTGGAGCCCACGGACATTTCATAAGGGATTGTCCAAAGCTGAAAAACAACAACCGTGGTAACCAAGGTAGAAATGGCAATGCTCCAGCGAAAGTATATACGGTAGGCCGTGTAGGGACAAACTCAGACTCAAACGTCATTACGGGTACGTTCCTTCTAAACAACTACTATGCTTATGTCTTATTTGATACTGGTGCCAAATAGAAGCTTTGTGTCTACTGCATTTAGCTCCCAAGTTGATATCACGCTATCTACCTTAGATCATTATTATGATGTTGAACTAGCTGACGGGAGAATAATTAGGTTAAACGCTATCATTCGGGGTTGTACATTAAATTTCTTAAATCACCCATTCAACATAGACTTAATGCCCATAGAACTTGGTAGTCTCAACATCATAATCAGTATGGATTGGTTGGCAAGGTACGAAGCTGTCACTATTTGTGCCAAAAAAATCGTTCGTATTCCCTAGGGAAATGAAACGTTTATTGTTCGCGGTGACAGAAGCGACCGAGGAAACGAGACTCGTTTAAACCTCATCTCGTGCACTAAAACACAGAATTACATGCTAAAAGGATGTCCTATCTTTTTGGCACATGTTACTACAAAGGAGACTGAAGACAAGTCAGAGAAGAAGCGACTTGAGGACGTACCGATCGTTTGAAATTTTCCTGAAGTATTTTCTAAGGACTTGCCAGGTCTCCCTCCGACTCGACAAGTGGAATTCCAAATCGATTTGATACCTGGTGTTGCACCTACAGCACGGGCACCTTATCAGTTGGCCCCGTCTGAAATGAAAGAATTGTCGGACCAACTCCAAGAACTTTCTGACAAGGGCTTCATAATACCCAGTTCCTTACCTTGGGGAGCTCCGGTCTTATTTGTCAAGAAGAAGGATGGATTGTTTCAAATGTGAATCGACTACCGAGAGCTGAACAAGCTAACGGTGAAGAATCGTTATCCACTCCTAAGGATCGACGATTTATTTTATCAACTACAAGGATCCAGTGTTTATTCTAAGATAGACTTGCGATCAGGTTATCACCAGCTTTGAGTACGGGAAGAAGATATTCCGAAGACGGCATTTAGAACCCGATATGGTCATTATGAGTTCCAAGTTTTGCCATTTGGCTTGACGAACGCACCAGTAGTATTTATGGATCTCATGAACCGCGTATGCAAGCCATTTTTGGATAAATTTTTGATCGTCTTTATCGAAGATATCCTTATCTACTCCAAGAACAAAAAGGAACATGAAGAACATCATAAGGAAATTCTGGAATTTCTTAAGAAAGAGTAGTTGTACGCTAAATTCTCTAAATGTGAATTTTGGCTTCCCAAGGTACAATTTCTTGGCCATGTGATTGATAGTTAAGGCATTCACATGGATCCCGCCAAGATCAAATCCATAAAAGATTGGGAATCTCCTAAAACGCCAACAAAGATTCAGAAATTTTTAGGTCTTGTTAGGGATTACCGAAGATTCATCGAATGATTTTCAAAGATCGCCAAGCCAATGACCAAGCTTACTCAGAAGAAGGTTAAGTTTTTTTGGGGCGACAAACAAGAAGCAGCGTTTCAACTGATTAAGCAGAAGTTGTGTAGTGCATCAATTATGTCTTTACCTGAACAAAGCGAAGACTTTATCGCATACTACGATGCTTCAATCACAGGTTTGGGCGTTATGTTGATGCAAAGATAGAAGGTGATTGCTTATGCATCACGCCAATTAAAAATTCATAAGAAGAACTATACGACTCATGATTTGGAACTTGGAGTAGTAGTGTTCGCTCTCAAGATTTGGAGGCACTATCTATATGGGACCAAGTGTACGGTGTTCACTGATCATAAGAGTTTACAACACATTCTTAATTAGAAAGAGTTGAACATGATGAAATGTCATTGGTTAGAGTTGCTCAGTGATTACGATTATGAGATTCGTTATCACCCGAGAAAGGCAAACGTTGTTGCTGATGCTCTGAGCAGGAAAGAGCAAATAAAGACATTAAGAATTTGAGCCTTAGTCATGACTATTGGTTTGGACCTTCCTAAGCAAATCTTGAATGCTCAGACTGAAGCACGAAAACTATAGAACATCAAGAACGAAGATGTTGGGGGTATGTTGATTGAAAATTCTAAGGATCCAGAGAAACTTAGAACAGAAAAGTTGGAACCCCGTGCGAATGGAACTCTATTCTTAAATGGCAGGAGTTGGTTACCCTGTTATGGCAATTTAAGGACTGTGATCATGTACGAGTCCCACAAGTCAAAATACTCAATCCATCCGGGTTCTGACAAGATGTACCAAGACATGAAGAAGCTATATTGGTAGCCTAATATGAAGGCCGACATCGCCAACTATGTTAGCAAATGCTTGACGTATGCTAAGGTCAAGGCTGAACACCAAAGGCCATCAGGTTTGTTGGTGCAACCCGAGATACCTCAATGGAAGTGCAATAATATCACAATGGACTTTATCACAAAGCTTCCTAAGTCATCGTAAGGTTATGACATCATTTGGGTGATTGTTGACTGACTTACTAAATCCACGATCTTCGTACCCATGAGGGAAACTGATCCTATGTAGAAATTGGAGAGAATGTACCTGAATGAAGTAGTCACGAGGCATGGAATACATATCTTAGTCATTTGTGATTGCGACCCTAGGTTCCCATCAAATTTCTGGTGGTGCTTTAGAAGGCCTTAGGTACGAATTTAGATATGAGTACTGCATATCATCCAAAAACTGATAGAAAAAGCGAGAGGACTATTCAGACTCTCGAGGATATGTTGCGTTCTTGTGTGATCGACTTTGGAAAGGGTTGGTTAACCATTTGCCATTAGTTGAGTTTTCATATAACAATAGTTATCACGCTAGCATCAAGGCTGCACCATTTGAAGCACTTTATAGTCAAAAGTGTCATTCACCTGTATAACACCCGGTGTTTTCAAGTCATTGACGACATCGATAAATCCGCAATGTACCTTTTGTATTGTACGCATTTGCTTTAAATCGTAAACATTAAGCTAAATCGCGTAAGCTAAAAATTAGCGTTCAATGTAAATGGGCATCAAACAATTAAATGTTTACATCAAGCAAGGATTATATAATTATTTTGAGAATAATTATTAACTTTGTTCATTTTAATTTTATCGGATACGTAAAGTGTATACGTTTCGCGATAAATTGCGTTTAGGCACTCCCGGAACCACCAAAACTTTTCTATGCTTCAACAAATACCCACTTTTATACCCAATACATAAAGTTTACTCAAATATATCATGTAGATCTCTTATATGCCAAATTATGACAATGGATACAAAGATATAAGAAAAATTCACAACTTGGTCAATGTACATCTCTTGCATTTAAAACCTAGCCATACCTTGTTACTTTGACTCTAGACAAGAAAGCATGAACCCTTGAAACCCTCATCTTGCTCTTGGACTTCTATACTTACCTTTTTGACCAAGACTTCCATATATACATGCATTACTAGAAAGAGATAACACATATACATAAACACTTAGCCAAAATTCAACAAAAACTCTTCCTTGGTGCTCCATATAGCTCACGGCACAAACACCCCCTCCAACCAAATCCATATAAATTTTTCTACAACCCATACACTCCTATACACATCTATCCTAAGATATTCTAAGGTGATCCCAAGCATTGGCTAACCTTTTATAAGTATCAATCAAGAAAAGGAAGACTAGGGTTTTATTAAGTAAACAAGGGTTTTCTTAAGTGCAAGCTTGGATTCTAGGGCTAAACAAGGGTTTAGCATTTGTTTATCATCATCTTCACACATCCTAAGGTCTACTAGAACTCTTTATATTCTTGTAAACTTTCATTGATATGCATATGTTATATCTATTTTAGTTGAATCACCATTTAAGTTTTTATTCATAAAAATGAAGTTTGCACTTGTAATGGTCATTTTGTATACTTATATACATGTGGTGTTATTACTTATATCATACTAAAAAGGATGAGAAAATATTGTATCAAGTCATTTTGGTGTAAAAATGATTATGGGTTAATTAGGGTTTTTATGATTTCTTAATATGTTTTAAGTTAAAGAAATATATATGACAAGTTAATATTGATTATGGACTTATGATAATATTATATGATCACTAAAATAAGGATATAATAGAAGTATACATATTGTACACACTTGGTTAATGTATAAAGGTTCAAGTATGAACTTGAAGTAAAAAGACACTTAAGTAAAGTTATGTTTTCATGAGATGTTATGACTTGTACATTTTGATAACTTGGACATATGAGGATTATTATGGACAAATGGACTCTAATATATGTATGATATATAACATATATGATATATAAGACATGTGGTGGATTACAAAATTGAAGAGTATGAAAACAAAGGTTGAAAATGGACTTATCAAACAAACACCAACATTCTGTCCAAAATTTTGTATAAGACATACTTATAATATATTTTTATAAGATAATACATTTCACGACGATTCCGAAAAGGTAAGAAACTTGTCAAACGGATTAATAACGAAAAAGTTACGGTAAAAACGAGTTATACGCTATTAAACGGAGTCGTAAAAGAATTTTTATAAAAACATTTTATAAAAATTGTATAAACAGCAAGTGTTGATATTTTTAACAAATTATACATATTTTTAGGATTCCAAAATGATAAGAATCGTAATTTTTCAATTAATAACGAACGAGTTATGAATTTCGCAAGTTTACGACAATTAATACTTTTATAAAACTATTTTTATAAAAGTTACTATTCATGACAGAAAGTTATATTTTTGTAAACCTCATAAAATTATAGAACTTTCAAAAACGAGAACGTCCTCGAAAGAATCGTTAAAAACGGAGCTATAACGAATAAAATACGACATTTACGGGTTTTACGACAACAAATACGATTTAAATAAAACTCACGTCTGATGTGAACAGTAAAAGTTACTGTTCACCAGAGGGTCAAAATATCGAAAATGTCAAATTATGATAACTCGTCCTAATACGAAAAGATGGGCATAAGAAACGTTAAAATCGGGCTTAAAACGCAAAAGTTATGCTAGTTTTACTAAAACGATAATTATAAACGTTTTTACTTATTAAACGAAATTTTACCAAAACCATTAGTTGGTGATTGAGCTATCTGTAACACCCTCAAATCTGAGTATGCAGCGGAATGTTGAATATCCGAGGCGTTACATTATTGGGTCAATAGCACAAATCATCGCTTGGCTGCTTTATTTTGTGATATACTTGGCATTACTCACTCAAGGTGAGTTCATAGCCCCACGTTTTACATGTTTTTGTTTTATAAAGTTTTTGGGGTGAAAAACATGCAATGCTTTACAATTTGGACACAAGTAGTTAAATTCCTGTTATTATTACGTGTTGCCTAAGTAGCGATAACCCATATCTGAGCCCATTATCATGAACTGTCTCAATCGCGGTATTGTAAGCGCGAATGTTATTTAATAGATCTATAAGGTTTGACAACCCCGTTCGAGTGATTAGCTATCACTGACAAACGAACGTATACCATGTCGATATAGGAATGTTTGCGTGGTTAGAACATCACCACGGGCAATGTAGGCCATTAATTTGGTATCAAATACGTCAAGCTTCAGTGGTCCATTAGCTTAGAGCCAACGTAATTACATTTTTATATGATGTTCTGCATCTGTTGCAATTATCAAACACTTGGTAATCTTGTGGTCCTACAATATATGATTTATCAAACCTATGATTTACCAACATTATTGTTGACGTTTTAAAGTAATGTTTTTCAGGGGATCAGTAAGCAAGAGGTACAAGGGATACATTGGTGGTTTTGATTGGAATATCATGCATTAAAGATTTTGTCGCAATACATATTGTATAACTGTATGGGCTAGAAATCTCTATACTTTGAATAAGTGGACAAGTGAAGCTTCGGATTATGTAACAAATACTTTGTTAAAATCCAATGTATCAGTTTTAAATGACTTTTTGGTCATTCTATATACATCTTGTGTTATTGATCTATGAAGTAACACGCCCTGGACTCTTATTCCGCTGCGACCCAATTTGGGGGTGTTACACATAACCTTGTTCTTAAACTCTGTTCCATTATCACTTCTGATTATTTTCACTTTCTTATCCACTAGGTTTTCTATTTCTTTGATAAAACGCTTAAGGATCTCACTGGTTTCATCCTTAGTTGTTAAAAAAACCTATGTAAATCTACTATAATCATCGGTGACTACTAAGCAATACTTCTTATGCATTAAGCTACTCATAAAGGTTGGACCAAACAAATCCTTATGTAGCATAAACAAAGGCTTAGTTATTGGATTCAGAACTTTAGACTTACAAAAAGCTTTGTGTTGCTTCCCTTTAAGACAAGCAACATAGGTTTGGTCATTTTCAAAACGTGTAGGTAATCATCTTACTAGATTATCCTTGACAAGCTTATTTATGTTTTTTAAATTTATATGACCAAGTCTTCTGTGCCAAAGCATTGATTCATCTAATATAGCCTTTGCAACAAGACAAGTCAAACTTTATTTAGGAACAATGTTCTTCATATCAAAACTGTACATATTGTCCTTTCTAGGAATTTTAAGAAGTATCTGATTTTCATCAAGCAACTTAAAATTTGGAGATAAGACAAGACATTCAGTGTCTGTAAAAAGGACATAGTTCTTTTTGTCACACATCTGTGAGACACTAAAAAGATTCAATTTTAACTCATTGACAAAGTATACATCTTTAAAATCAAGATTATCATTCTTAAGTGTTCCTTTACCAGTAATTCTACCACCATATGTACCTCCTCCAAATGCAACATAACCTCCATCAAATTCCTTGAAATCTGAGAGATATGCTATATTCCTAGTCATGTGCCTTGAGCACACACTGTCAATAAATCCTTTATCATCATGTTGTGGCTTGCCCTACACAAGATAATAAGGAAATTAGATTCGTTTGGGGACCCAAACCATTACTGACTTGGATCTGCCTCGTGCATCAATGTAGTTATGTCTTTTAAAAGCAAGTGATACACCATTAGATTTGGTAGTTCTCCAAACCTAATATGCTAAGGACTTTACAGCATTAACCCAATTTACCCTAATAGCATTAACTTGTCCTGTATAAGACCTAGCAGTATTAACTGCATTATGCCTTCTAGTATAATAGTGTCTCTTTGCTTCATGCACAGATCTTTTAGTTATTGCTGTTTGCTTAGAAAAAAGCCTTTTTGCAGTTGATTGTGCTTATTTTGAAAATTTTGTCTTTGATTTAGCACTATGAACTGCTGTTTTGGGGTGAGCAGTATTAACTGGCCTAACAGTATTAAGTGGTGTGAGGCCAGTTTTCAACAAAACTGCTTTGGGAGACATATTCCTAAGTATACTAGGGTGTGTGTTTTTAGCATGCACCCTATTGTAATTATTTCTAGATACTATGCCTCTTCTTTGATGATTATTACAATTAATCTACAAATGATTAAAACTTCCACATATATAGCAAGCCTTGTTATACATCACAAAATCTCTTCCTAGTTGATTGGACTTCTGTCCATTCTAATTCCTCTGATTTCCTCTAGGAGATTGTGATCTATACATTTCTGCATACCTAACTGACTTTTTAACTGGTTTTTCATGATTTTCAGGTTTTGTAAACTCTATCTTTTTATTAACAGGAAAAATAGTTTCTTTATCAACATTAGGTGAAGATTCAACAAAGCCACTTTTGTCTTGTGATAATTGTTCTTCTACCAAAGACTCAACAGAATTATCTTTGGAATTTTCTAATTCTTTATCACAAACCACATTAGCCTCTTTCTCACTGTCCTTAGGACCTTAACCTTTAAACTCAGGCTCTTTGAACTCATCAAGACCAGAATAAGACAGATCTAGCTTGTTAGGTCTATTATAAATTAAAGGATGAGGTGGATGAACTGCACTATACTCCAAACTGTTTTTACTTTTGTCAGTTATCTGACTTCCTAACAACTGATCTAAGTCTTTTGAGGCCTTACCAAATTTCTCAATTTTAAAATCAATGCCATCTTTTTCTTGCTTAATTTTTTCAAGCTTACTTTTAAGCACATTTATTTCATAGTTTTTACAACCTACTTCTCTTTTAAGAACTACAACTTCTTCATTAAAAAGAACCTCATTCTTTTTATATGTGATAATTTGATCTTCTAGAGTTTCTAAACCTCTTTTATAAGTAGCTGCTTTAAATTCAGATTCATTAAGCTTAACAAGCAAATCATCACACAATTTCTTAAGAGTTTCATAGTTTTTTAGACAAGTTTTAGAGCAAGTTTTATCAGTGTATACCTCTGAGTCTAAAAATGCCATTAGAGCCATGTTTGTCTGAACTTGTTCTTTTGCCATGTCACTCTAATCAAAACCTACACCATCAATAGCCAACATTGCCTTTGAAGTGTCTTCATTGTTTCTTTGCTTCCTGGTGTTGTCTTGATTTCTAAACTGACCTTCCTTGCTTCTTGGTACTCTGCACTCCCTGAAAAAGTGTCCCAACTTATGACAGTTGTAACACTCCACTTTAGATTTATCATATCCAGCAATATCATTATCATTAATGAAAATCTTCTTACCTATCTTCTGATAGTACTTCTTTGCTCTCACACTTAGCAAAGAGAGCTGCCACTTAAGATCTATTGCTTCCAAATCATCTTCATGAATTTGCTCTAAGTCCTGGTGTAGGACAATAGAACCATTCGGATTTTTAACCATGAAATCATACACAGTATTATCACTGACACTGGCAGTACAAACTTGTGGATTGGCAGCATTAACACTAAGGCTAGCAGCACTAACTTTTGAACAAGCAGTGTTAGCATCATTGGTACTGCTAGAGTTTGGTGCAGTCATAAAGGCCAAGTTTTGACCACCACTAGATGTACCAACAGTTTTCTTTACCTTTTGTTCAACAATTTTAAAATTGTTGTACAAATCATCTATATTCATAGTCTCAACCTCAGGCTTATTCATCCAAACAACTACATGAGTGTTCCACTCAGGTGGTAAGCTGCTTAAAAATTTTAAGTTTAAGTCTTCTTGGGCAATGATCACACCCAAGATAGCAAGCCTACTGACTATCTTCTGAAGCCTATTGAAAATAGAGTCAAGAGACTCTACACTTGTTGCACTGAAATTCTCATACTGTTGCTTCAAGAGAGTTTTTTGAGTTTTCTTGGTAGCTGCATTACCTCTAAATCTTGTTTCAATGGCAGCAAACATAGATTTAGCATCTGGATACTGACTGAATGTTAGTTGATGTTCATTTGGAAGTGCCATGAGTAACAAACCCCTAGCTTTGACATCATTCTTTTTATTTGTCTTCTCTTTTGCAGTGGCAGGTGTAGACATCTTTGTAACTGTTATGCCATTCTCCTGAGATGTATGAGGTACTGAAACCCATGAATCACCATTTTCTATCACTTCCTAGAGTGCATAGTCTTGGATCTGGAAGTACTACTTAATCCTAATAACCCACATCTCATACTCACCCAATTTGAGTATGGGAAGCTTTACAGTAGGACCACTATTTGTAGATGCAAACTCCATGTCTTCTAGATCAAAGTTTCTCAAAGTAAAGCTCTGATACCACTTGTTGATTCCAAACCTAGATCGATTCCTTAGGTTGTCTAAGGTTAAATTATCTTGGATAAATCCAAAATAACTTGTTGTAGAAACTTTGTATGTATATTAAAGTGTATGCGGAATCAACACCTTAATACTCTAGAAGTATTATCAATGAAACAGTAATCTTGAACAAATAAAGATATAACCAAACGCTTCAATATTATTAGATTAATAATACGAGTACTCTTCACTTAGTACTAGGGTTACAACCTTGAAGCTTTTCTTAATCGACTTCTATGATGTGAATGTATGCTCTAATGTGTTATCTCAACTAATGCCCTAGAGCCTCCTTTTATAGACTAAGGAGTCCTAGTTGGCTTACAATATATTCCTAAGATATTTCAATCTTTTCTAAACATAAACATAATCTTCTATATAAAAACATTATGTATATCTTGTACATAATTATCTCAATACTTATCTTCACACGTATTCTTGTTCTCCAAACAAACTTTATCTCTTTAAGTCGTCTTTACCCTCTTGACAGTAGAAAGTCTTCACATAGTTGTAATCCTTCCACCAGCAGCACTAATAAACATAAGCAGTAGTAATATTAGTACTAGCAGTACTAATATACACTAACAGTAGTAACTTGTACTAGCAGTTTTAACTTTTACTACTAGCAACACTAACTACTTAGCTTATATTTTAGTCTTCAACACCGAGCAGTCTTAACTTCAACTAACAACAGTAACTTTATATTAACTAGTAGTTGTAACTTCTTTTAGCAGCATTAAATTTCAGCAGTCTTAATACTCAGCAGTACTAAAATAACACTAGCAGTACTAAGTTTACACTAGCAGTACTAAGTAGGTTAGTACTGTTAGTTCAACACTTAGCAATTTTCTTGAAAAACCTTGAGCAGTACTAAAATATGATTAGCAGTACTAACTCATACCTTGGCATTACTAACTCTGAAGTGTTTAATTCCCAACACTACACACAAATACAAGATATACAATTGATTTACAAATATGTGATATGAATGCAACAAGGTTGCAATACACACTAAGGTGTAATACTTCTTCACTTGATGATAGAAGTATTCTTCTCTTGCACTTAAGGAATTAAGCTTGGATCACTTGGAAACAAAGCTTTATGATTAAATGATCAAATGATTTTAGAGAGGATATATGGGCTGTTTTGAGCAGAAAGAATGAGTGCAAAAGGTAAGAAAATAGTGGGGAAAAGTCTAGTATTTATAGGACAAACTGGAGGAGCGTCCGTCTATGGGCGGTCCCCTTAAATAAGATGGTGGTCCCCTTAAAATTAAGGGGGCCGCCCGTGTATTTAAAGGGCCCGCCCTAGACTAGGGGCTCCCCAGTGAGTTCCAACCTGCATTTCTAAAAAGAGCTAATATATAATAGCTACGGGCTAAACAAGTGTCGCTCAATAATTAGAACCGATTTTAAATTCTACTTGACAAACGGGAGGAAGGCCAAGTAGATCTTTAGGAAAAACTTCCAGGAATTCTTTGACTACCGGTATGTCTTCTAGTCATTTCTCGTCCGACTTCTTTATAAAAACCTAAGAATTTTCATCAAATGCAAAACCTATTTTACTATTATCACAATTGTACGGGGAAAATTTTTCACTTTATTACATTACTTATATATCTCAGTATGTCATAACTAAAGTAGACGAGCTCACGCAACCTATCTATGACCATCCTATCTTCATATATGTCAAGCAAACATCATAACATGTCAAGTCAATATCATCATATCCCTTTTACAAGGTACATTATTCCTATAATGTACTATTCGCAATGTTATATCTAAACGGGCTTTAAACCGTTATCGTTTACCTCTAAACCCTAATTTCATGAAGGGTTAATATCTAAAGTGAATGCACAAGCTACTAAAGCATATGTACAAGTAATATAAGATCTCATTTGAAATATAAAATCCCTTCAACTCAAATTACAAATCTCTAAAAGCTCAATGTACAAGTCATTAAGCATGACATCTAAAATAGCCATTTTACCTCCGTTTTCATTCTAATTTCTTCACCATCACTTGTGTACAAGCTAATACACTCAATATACAATATGTAAACCCTAATTATTCCATTCATAAGCTTTCATATCTATTTCTACATTCAAAACCCTAATTCAAAACCCTAAACCCTAAAACTGAGCTAGTTTCTAAACTATGACCCGTTTCTTCATTTTTATCCATTGTAAACTCAAACAAACTCTCAAATAAGTGGTAATAACATAAATTACAACATTATCAATCACTTTCCATCATCAATTCACCATATTAACAACAATGTACAAGAAACAAAGCTAGAAAACCCTAATGAACTCAATATGAGCCCTAATTCAAACCCGCGGCTTATTATTCCATTTCAACCCATTTTAACTTAAACCAATGATCAATCCTCATTGATAATCCATTATAAAATACCTAAGATCAATATTCTTTCAACCTTGATCCATTATACACAAATTATAAGCCAAGAAAGCCAAAGAAACCATAAACGAGCCCTAATTGAACCCAAGACATATTTCATTCATTTTTAACCTGTTTTAACCCAAACCACTTGAAAATTTCCATTGATAAGCCTTAATAAAAACCTTGAGAACATAAATATATCATTACATGATCAATGTGTACAAAATCCAAGCCTAGAAAAGCAATTCGAGCCCTAATAGGCTCAAATGAACCTGTAACCCCATTTTTGGCAAACTAACCAATTTTAAAGCTTTTCATTGCAAACAAGATCCTCATGACTCACCCACATGATACCCTAAGAATCTTATAAGCACATTGATTCATTTCTTGGCTAAAAATCAAACCACATCTTCTCCTTTTGAACCATATAAGCCGCGGCACCACTAGGACTCAAACAACACATCAAATCTAGTTTATAGGTCATACAACTCATCAAGTAGCTCTTCCTTGTCATCTCCTAGACTCCCTAACTCATCTAGATCATATCATGACACCTCACCTCCTCACCTTGGTCCCTAAGTTTCAAAACTACTATATATAAGGACCTTATGTCTTCATTACAACTCGCACCACACCTCCTCATCTATAACCCTTATAGGCAGCAATACTTTGCTCCTTTATGATCCTAGGATCATTAAAGAATTTCAAGAAGCGAAGCTTTGAAGATTTGAAGCCTCAGGAAAAAGATACAAGGCGTACGAGTGGAAATACTACCCAAAATGACCCATTTCCACCATTTTTGCTCCTTAAAGCTCAAACCCAGGTTATAGATATTCTACTTCTGCTCCTACACTCTTATAATGTTCATATGATCCTAAATATACTCTTGTTAAAGTTTCATAACTCAATTAATGCTCATTTTCCATTTTGATCCAAAACCGTACACCCGAAACCCTAATTTCACGTTTTTCTTAAAAATAAATGTTATAATGATTAAATATTGTTATAATCTATCCTAGCATGCTTAAATAATTTTAAAATAACCACTTTATTGATTAATGAAGGAATTTGAACTTAAAACCCACGCGTTTACGTTTTGAAACCACTAATTTTGACGACCCGTTTGCTTCCCTATCTTAACAAATCGTTATTTTAAACATGTGTTTGCATATAAACTTCATATTTATTTATTATAACTTATAAATGTCTATTGAAATTTTAAAATAAGCTTGCATGGCATGTTTGACTTGTTTTGTAATTATAATCCATGCAAGGGGTATATATCGTAACTTTCAGAAACTTATAACTAAAAGGACTAAAAGTGTCATTTTATTAAAGTTATAACTCCAGGGATTTATTATGTCACTTTTCAAAGTCCAAGGTTTACATGGTATATCTTTTAAAACCTTACAAGACATAACTTTAATTAACGCTTCTCGTGCTTAACATTTCCAGATATTGATTAAAACACTTAAAACCGATGATATCGTATCACAATACTAGGGAGCTTCATATTAAGAGGTTTCATCTTGTATTAAAACGTTCTGACTGAGTTGTTTGGGTTTTTACGATTTAAAGTGCCCTAAGCTCCTCAAACGAGTACTGAATGACTCTGAATAATGATGGCCTGAACTTGATACCAGATAATTCCAACACTCCTCAATCAACTCATAACTCTTAAAACTAAAGTCTAGAGTACAATCTTCCTAAGACTCAACATATTACTCATTTACGTGACGGGCTGTTTACTATCCTTTTACTATATCAACCTTCCTGGTTAAGATTGGCGATAAGGTCTTCAGCTTTCATTTTAGAATATTAATTACATCTACTATCTATGTGACAGTTCATAACCTCGCCTTTACTTATTTACATGTTTTATAAACCCGCGAGAGGGATACATGCTTGTTACAAACTCTTTTACATACTCGTTTATCTTATAACAATGTGATTACTTTTCAAAGGCTTAATGAATTCATAACCCCATATTTCAATCTTTTGAATACTTTATAAAACATGTGATAACCTGATATAAACCATGATTGTAAAGTGTTTTTCTAAATGTATGCTACCCAGATATAATATTGCCTAAGTAGCTTCCATTGCCATTATTTCCATATCATAAATCATAATTACTTGCATGCGAGTGAAATCGAATTATGATAGATCTATTGGGGTGACGGCTCCCCCTTGGTATTGACCCATGCTTTGGGATAGCCAAACGCATACATATTGTGTCCTAATATTTAACCTTGCAAGTTAATCTTTTCACACGGGGACATCTTCCCTAGACCAATATCACTTACGTGATTTCCCTGTTAATGTATTGATGTCATGAAGCTTGAGCGCAATAATAATGTTAACCCTGATTGTTAATATGTTGATATATGAGCTCTTCAAGTCGTTAAATTGACTTTGTATGATAATGTGTTGGTGACATGAGAACAAGACCAATCAGACCAAACAAGGCAATAACGGGATAATACATTGTTACTATAATTCATTGCGATTATTACTAATAACGAGTATATAATAACATGACCCAAGATCATAACAATATCGTTTTCATAATAATTGTGTTTATACAATTATTATGATATTGCTTGTATTCAAACTGTTTATATCAAACCTATGAATTTCACTCAACCATTATGTTGACTTTTTAGCATGTTTATCTCATGTAATTGAGCAAGTTGCGGCATGGAGTGGTATGGACTCAAAGATGGCTGAACTGTTATCATTCAAACATGATGTTTTAGATTTTGGGACTTGCATTTTGTAAAAACTCTAAATATAATGAATGATAACTAAATTTTTCCAACAACGTCTCTTTTGAGTCGTTTTCTATGATTATGATTAGTATGTAAAGATGGGGGTCTTACAGATTGGGATCAGCGCCATGGTTATAAAGAACAAGGTCAAAACCTTAACTATAACTACATTTCTTTTCTAGCCATCAAAGTCTTCCGTGCCACTACAATCCGGATCAGTATGTAAAGATAAATAATTATTATACTATATTATATCATAAATAACTTATATTATTTACAAATTAGGTTGTTATTAGAATGATGTCTTCTCCCAACCACTCTACTTCTGATATTGAGGATACTTTTTCCTCTATGAATTTTCTTAACTATATTTCGGTCTCATCGGATTATTTCCCAGCTTCATCGGGAAGCATTTCTTTAACTCTTTGGAAAACTCTAACGATAATATGATTCCACCGGTATTCTCATCTTTCTACAATAATACTTATTTGAAGGACGTACAAGCATTTTATGCTAAGGAATTACCTATTTCATCACCAGATCTTATTACTCCACTAGCTATTTTGACTCTATCTCTGGTATTACCACCATCACTACTATTTCATCTTCGATATTTCTTTGTTTCTGAAGAACTATTACCACCTAATAAGCGAATCTGTTTCCCATTTTCTTCCTCAACTACGTTATCTAATTCATCCCGGAATCAAACCTGTGATTTGGTATCACCATCTTTCTCAGTTTATACTTCTACCCACCTCAAGTATTTGAAATAGGAAAATATTCAGATAAGAGGTATCTGAAACATCATAGAAGATATTTTGAATTACATAGATGAACTCTCTTTTCACCGTATTAAGAAAATGGAAGAAGGACGTATTGATAGAATGATCATACGAAGGAATAGTGACAAACTAAAAACCGAACTCAAGAAAATCCGTACTTAGATTATCAAACTTCAAAAGAAGAAATTAGTTCAAAAGGACAAGATTGCCTTTGATTACTACATAATTTCCGATCTTGAACAAATCATTGAGAAAATCCAAGCTCGACACCAAACAGATCAGGAGGATCTTTAGGATGTCATCTACCGGCTCAGAATCAACAAACTCTTAGAATAGTTATAGCTTTATCCTAGCCATGGGATGTGTGGTATAAATAAAAACGCTTGTCAAATCTTGACTATGTACAGTAAGAAGGCAAGTTATTTATAAAGGCAATCCCGTTTCGTACCTTATTTCATAAAACCAGCTTATATCTCTTTCATCACCATCTCCATCATTTGCATCATTATCTCCGTCTCCATGAATCATACCATAACTTCTAAGTGCTTAAAATCCAAAAATAAGCATTTCTCTTTAAGCATCTTAAGCATCACATTTTCTTTAAGCATTACCTTTCAAAACTTGTGATATCATTCTTACTACGTGTTATCTTATGTTGATAGGATGCCTCCCAAAAGGATGTCAACATCCGAAACACCAGCCATAACTTTGGATGTCATCCGACAACTGACTGCTGATTTTACTGCAGCCCTGGAAGCACAAACTGCTGTCATGGTAAGTGCTAGGAATCTTACTAGAGCTCCTGCTGTGAAAACGGGAAACTACAAAGAGTTTATCAGTTGTTAACCTTTCTGCTTTAATGGTACGGAAGGAGCAGTAGGCCTTATTTGCTGGTTTGAACGAACCGAATCAGTATTCTGTCAAAGCAGATGTGCTGAGGAAAATAAAGTAACATTTGCTACTGGTACTTTAACTAACGATGCCTTGTCCTGGTGGTATGCATATGCCCAACCTATGGGAATAGAGCAAGCTAATCAAACCACTTGGACTGAGTTAAAAAGGCTTCTGACAAATAAGTATTGTCCCCGTCAAGTGTCAGGTTTGCAACAAGATAGGTCACCATGACAACTTTCTAGAAAATAACAACATGGCCACAAAGGAAACATAACTTAGAGATAACTTGCTTTGTTCACTTTAGGATTTCTACCTAGAAACAACTTTGAGGAAATTCCAAGTTCATCAGAATCTTCTCCAAACTGAAAAACCTAATCATCAAGCTACAAATCCTTGTCATTTGTTACTATTTATCTAAATTTTCTACGAGATACGTAGCATAAGTATCATCTTGTTTAGAGTTTTTCATAAGGATAAAAGCTATCCATGAAATAAAAAAGGATGATGTCTGTTTACATCTTGTATATAAGATGATATCAAACTCGACTTATTTGACAATTCCATCGATTCTATTATGTTCAAACTCTACTCTCCTCAACCTTGAAACATAAATTTATCATGCACCTCGATAATATGGGCGTACAGTACAATCAACATCAGTCAATTTTATTAACTATCTCAGATCATATATTATTCCTACATTTACCCATATCGGTTTTTAGCTTAGGTAAGAACACGATTTTATGATCATCTCATTTAAATGAATTGTGAGCCACTTCTTTATATTGAATAAGAAATTATAAATCTCTGAACTATGAATTTATTAATTCTTAGTTACAAGAGTTGATACCTTCTTTTTGTAAAGTGACAAAAATTAAAAATAAATAGGCTTAAGTATATAACATAACGTACAAACAAGTTTCTTTTCAACCCTTCCTTAATCATTATCATTTTTCATTATCATACTACCATCATCATCTGTCATTATTCAAAATCTGTATCTCGCGTGACTCTTACAAATTCATAATCATTCCATGACATTACTTATTCCATGATCTCCGTATTCTAAAATTTTCTGTTATATTCTGCAACATAATAACAAGGAAACACACAAGAATCTATACAATGTCAAATGATTTCAATACCACTAGGTATGAAAATTTTGACAAAGACTTGTGATAGCATTCTTATTCGATGTTGACTTTTAAAGGTTAATGAATAACGATTCTTTACGATCAGAGGAGCGCAGCAGAAGTGTGGTAGGCCCATGACCCACAGGTTCCGTAAATCAAAGTATCCCATCCACCCAGGTTTTATCAAGATCTGGAGAAATTCTATTAGCTGTCATCAAAAAGGTGTGATCTTGAAAATAAGTAGACGTGTGAAAGGAGGTAACTATAATTATGGTACGTAACATAATTATAAATGCATCACACACGTGGACTTGTGACCTTGATTAACCTAACATAAAAATCAAATTCATGCCCAGTACCTACATCTATTCACTATAACTTTCAATTAAATCTCGGGACGAGATTTCTGTAAGGGGTGGAGACTATAACAACCCAGAATTTTCATCAAATGCATAATCAATCTATTTTACTATGATCACAATTATACGGGGAAATTTTTCGCTTTATTACATTACTTGCATTGTCAATATCTCAGTATGTCATAACTAAAGTAGACGAGCTCACGCAACCTATCTATGACAATCCTATGTCAAGCAAACATCATAACATGTCAAGTCAATATCATAATATCATTATTACAAAGTACATTATTCCTATAATGTACCATTCACAACGTTATATCTAAACGGGCTTTAAACCGTTATCGTATGCCTCTAAAACCCTAATTTCATGAAGGGTTAATATCTAAAGTGAATGCACAAGCTACTAAAGCATATGTACAAGCAATATAA
Source organism: Tanacetum coccineum (assembly GCA_026074375.1). Taxonomy (NCBI): domain Eukaryota; kingdom Viridiplantae; phylum Streptophyta; class Magnoliopsida; order Asterales; family Asteraceae; genus Tanacetum; species Tanacetum coccineum. The sequence continues at coordinate 10,305 of BQNB010048944.1, read as the reverse complement.
GATCTCATTTGAAATATAAAATCCCTTCAACTCAAAGTACAAATCTCTAAAAGCTCAATGTACAAGTCATTAAGCATGATCTCTAAAATAGCCGTTTTACCTCCGTTTTCATTCTAATTTCTTCACCACCACTTAAGCAAGCTACTACACTCATTTTACAAGGTGTAAACCCTAATTATTCAATTCATAAGCTTTCATACATCTTTTTATACTCAAAACCCTAATTCAAAACCCTAAACCCAAAAACCGAGCTAGTTTCTAAACCATGACCCGTTTCTTGATTTTTATCCATTGTAAACCTAAACCAATACTTAAATAAGTTATAATAACATAAATTACAACATTCTCAATCATAATCCATTATCATTTCATCATTCTACTTCAATTATACAAGAAACAAATCCAGAAAACCCTAATTGTGCCCTAATTATGATTTTGACCCGTTTACTCATTTTCAGACCATCTCATTCTCAAGTAAGCAACCAAGAGTCATTGTAAACCCATAAAATGAGTTTACAAACCTTTATCTATCATTAACCATCCTTTCTTCAACAATGTACAAGAATTACAAAGCTAGAAAACCCTAAAAGTATTATACGAGCCCTAATTCCAAGCCACGACTTATTCTTTCAATTTCAACCCTTTTTAACTTAAACCAACGATCAAACCTCATTAATAATCCTTTATATAAGTCCTATGATCTGTATTCCATCATTTCCAATCAATAATATTCGAATTATAAGCAAAGAAAGTCAAGAAAACCCTAAACCGTACCAAATGGAACCCGTGACCTCATTTCGTCATTTTTAAACCGTTTTAACCCAAACCAATTGCTAATCTTTGCTAATAAACTTATTTACAGACCTTAAGATCATATTTTAACAATCCTTGATCAATGTGTTCGAATTATAAGCAAGAAAAACTTGTGAAAACCATGCCGAGTCCAAAACAGACCCGCACCCCATTTTTGGCTTCTTTAACCCATTTTAACCCTAACCATGTGCAAGGCACTTGCTTAAACTTCTTCTAGAAACCTTGGAGCAGCTTACAAGCACCTTGATTCATTTCTTGGCTAAAAATCAAACCACATCTCCTCCTTTTGAACCATATAAGCCGCGGCACCACTAGGACTCAAACAACACATCAAATCTAGTTTATAGCTCATACAACTCATCAAGTAGCTCTTCCTTGTCATCTCCTAGACTCCCTAACTCAGCTAGATCAGATCATGACACCTCACCTCCTCACCTTGGTCCCTAAGTTTCAAAACTACTATAAATAGGGACCTTATGTCTTCATTACAACTCGCACCACACCTCCTCCTCTATAACCCTTATAGGCAGCAATACTTTGCTCCCATATGATCCTAGGATCATTAAAGAAGTTCAAGAAGCGAAGCCCTGAAGAATTGAAGCCCCGGAGTGAAGATACAAGGCGTACGAGTGGAAATACTACCCGAAACGACCCATTTCCACCATTTTTGATCATTGAAGCTCAAACCCAGGTTTTGAATGTTCTACTTCTGCTACTACACCCTTATAATGTTCATATGATCCTAAATATACTCTTGTTAAAGTTTCATAACTCAATTCATGCTCATTTTCCATTTTGATCCAAAACCGTACACCCGAAACCCTAATTTCGCGTTTTTCTTAAAACTAAATGTTATAATGGTTAAATATTGTTATAATCTATCCTAACATAAAATTCAACTAGTTTCCACAATTTACTACAAGGAACTGGCCTAATAGAGTGTTGATAAGCTTCTAACCATTTGTGTTTCAATATTTTAACCTTTGCTTTATTTTCAAGTGCTCCAACTGTCTTCTGACTTAAGGTGTGATTGTGTCCTCT
>BQNB010048943.1:2501-38757 GCA_026074375.1 Tanacetum coccineum | reverse complement strand
TATATATATATATATATATATATAATCACCTGTGACAGCGTTAGTTTATGGCCGTGACGCTGTCACCTCGACGCCTTCGACTTTGGGTTTTTCCACCGACATAGTTATGACGGCGTCACTCTTTAAGCTATGTTGACATCACCATGCCCATCTCCACACACTGTCTAGTCACGAAAAATTGTAAAATTTCACTTTCTAGGCAGTTCTATTTATAGCGTCAGGCTTGCCGGTCACAACATTGGAACTTTTGTCTTTTCTTCCAAACTTCATCCAAATGATCCCAAAACTTGTACGTTTCTGGCAAATGCATAGTCCAAGGCCTAAAACCAAAAGATGAAGATTTTAAGCAATAAATGACATAAATGCACGAAATAGTGAAGTGAATGACCCATAAAATCGATACTAAATTGCACCTCATCAAATATACATACACTTGGGATTTGCTTGTCCTAAAGTAAATAAGCTTTTATCTTAAACAAGAGTACATCTTAGGGGGCATTTAGAACTAGTATAAAAACAATTCATGGAAACCTTGTTTAACAATACCCTTTATGACATTTCAAGCACTGGAATATAAGACTAGAATCTCACATAATAAGTGTTTGCATACTTACATCTCTCATGTGTATACAAATGATATAACAATAGGTAAATGGAAATTTCTCAACTTACTATGTCAATGACTTGGGGTTAATAACATTTTTCTTCCCATTTCTTCATAAATAAAGTCTCAATCATCCTAAAACTATGTATACGACTTGAGTTAGCAACATGTAAAACAATAAATGTAAGTATCTAAACAATTAACAAGGGTTTAAACATATAAAACAATAAATGTGGGCTAAGACAATTTAGGTGTAACAATTTTTTAGCGGGGTGTAAACATAACAAAAAGATAGGCTCACTAAGGTGCTCTAATGTATCTTACACACAAAAATGAGTGCAACAAAAGGGTGAGAGAAAATTAAATGACCAATGAAGTTAAGTAATTATAATAAACGCAGACTGAAACATGCGTTAACCTTAATGCCGCTTATCACTTAGTAAACTATAATCACACAAATGTGATCTCAATAGCTAGCGGTCTCAGGATGCATCACTAAATCAAGTTCTAGAATTCATGATATTACTGGTACACTCAATCAAACAAAAGTATTAAAAATGAATGATATAATCGAAAAGGCTAATTTTCCTCATATTTTTGGGGTGAATATTTGAGTAATAAGGTAGTTATACTTACTTATAAATTATATCTATGAGACACTTGAAACGAGTGTCACCATATTAAACCATGATTTTTTTTAAATTATGTGCTAAATTTAGCTAAAAATACAAAGTTTCATAAAATTGCAAATTATTCGATAGACAAGACAAATACAAATGCATAAATACTTTCTAAGGCTTCTAAACACTCCTTATACTTAAGATGAACATTGTCCACGATGTTCTAATAAGCACCCCAAAACAGGTAAAAGAAAAGTTTAGAAGACGAAAGAAACTAGTACTCTTCTGGTTTGCTAGATATGAACGAAGAATGGCGATAAAAGGTTAAATCTTAATCTAATAATCGTCAAAATAACATACTTATCTAATCCATACTTGTCATCAAAGACAAAAATAAACTATACACAAACATAAAATCAAACGAGAGATAACATATAATCCGCTATGATTCATAAAATTTACTAAAATAAAGCAAATAAAGGATATAATACTTGCAACATGAAATACAAATAACATACAACAAAAATTTGGACTTAAAAATCCAAAAATTATGAAAAAATAGAATTTTTAGAATTTAGAAAAATCTGGAAAATTACGGTACACAGGCTGACACTGTCAGGCCTTAGAAGCTTACATTGCTAGATGTGGTTGACAAATTTTCTTTGTATTGTTTTTTTGGAAAATCTTTGGTACATCGTTCTCCTTTAATGTCCAAGTTTCGTGTTAGAAACTTATAAAACACTCCATGAGCATTGACATACAATGATAAAGGAAAACAAATAGAACATGCATTAAAATCAACCACAAATCATCACAAAATTAAATAATGGTTCTTAATAACCAAATATGCATTTCTCTACACTTATTTGATGCAAAATGCCTTTAATTATTAATGAGACGAGGTTAAAAGCAAAATAAAAAATAATTACATAACAAACAACCGTGCAACAACTCATAATCAAAATCAAACAAGCAAACATACTAGAAATTTATAAATGATGCATAAAAGTAAAAGTAAGCATAGGGTAGCCTCCCACTAAACAATTTACTTTATTAAGAACTCTTGTAGCTAGACTTAAAGTCAAACTTACTAAGCATCATAAATATGATCCAAGTTAGGAATATCCACTGGATCACATTTTTTGGACAACTTTCTATTAGTAGGTATCATTCGAAAGGACCTTTCATACTTTTATCCATCATGATGGATTACTTCTATTTTAATGTGCCATGCTCTACAACCTTTTTTCGATGGCTTTTCACTATTCCAATCAAGATAATTTTTTTGTGAATCCCATTTGTTCCTCTAAGGTTCATTGGCATAGATCCTATTAATTCAATTATATTCTTAAACACAACTGCATCGTTAAATGGATTCAATTCTGATTCTCTAGCTAATTCCTATTCTCCTAAAACAGTTTTGTCAAAGTATTCATTATCTAACTAGAAAGGGCGTTGGGGACCTATGAAACCATTGCAAAGTCAAAGGCCATATAGGGATGGTGCTCTAGCCTTAGTTAACCAATTAGACTCCTCCTCTTCAATATCATACCAATGACCTTTCACATTGTAGATTGGTCTAGTAATACATTTTCCTACCGTTATCTTAGATTTCTTACAATCTATTATCGCACTTGTGGTAGCTAAAAATCTTCTTCCTACAAGTAATGGGCTCTTAGGATCTTTAGCCATGTCTAAGATGTGAAAATCTGCTAAAATAGTCAATCTCCCTATGTGAATCACTACATCCTTAAGTATACCCTTAGGATAAGCCATACTACCATATGTTTATCCTATAAGCATATATGTCTTCCTTATGATAAGCCATACTACTATATGTTTATCCTATAAGCATATATGTCTCTTCCAACTTTCCTAGCTTGAGCTTCCTATAGAGAGACAAAGGAATTAAGTTTATCCATGAACCTAAATCGGCTAAGGTATTAAAAAATTTGGAATTCTCTAGCCTACAAGGTAAGATAAATAATTATGTGTCATCGAACTTCTCAGGTAACATATTTTAACAAACACAGAACCACTCTTGCCTAACTAAAAACTCTTGACCTATTTATTCAAAAAAAATTATACATGAGAGCATGAGCTAAAACTTCAAGAACTGCTAAATTAAATGCAAATATTTCGATTCATCATTAAGATTGTTTACGGGTTCTTTAATTTGACGTGCATCATTAGTTTAATTGACCGACATGTTACTTTGTGAGCTTGGTGTGTGTATTTGGTCTTTTAGGGTGCTTTTATTTGGTATGAAACACGTATTCAATAGGTTGACCAAATGAAAAGATTTAAAATGCCTTTGTGTTGCACCTTCCTTCTTAGAACAAGAACAAGGAAACGAAACCGATGAAATTGATATGACATTGAGTTTCGGGTTCTTAACGGTGTCACTAGGGATTTTTGGTATCTTATATCTAAATTGTTTGCAATTTTTGGTATCTTATATTTAAATGGCATCCTGGTTTAATTATGTGTGGTCCAAAGGTTATGTCCCCTTAGTGCTAGGTTTTTTTAGTGTACTATGTAAAAGTTGAAGAGTAATGTTTTGAGATTGAGCTATAATGAGTTTAAATATGTTGATTTTTAGGTTGAAGTATTGCAAAAGTCTTTCGAAGAGCTGAAGGAAGCGAGAGCACGAGATAAAGAGCTATTTGAGGAAGCTAAAGAAGATAATAGAAAGCAATATGAAGAAAAACTTAAGTCTCATGCCTTGACAATGAAGGCGAAAGAAGCGAATGCAAAGATTACCGAGATGTTTGCACAATATACACAACAACTTCTCATTCTCCCCTCATAGTAAAGAATATGTTGTGTTTGGTAAAGCTACTGTCAAACTTTATAACTCGTAACATTGAGTTGGATAGAATGCTTTTGACAACGTTTATGATATTTTGGGTAATCGGATGATTAATATTATCGGTTTGATTTGTGTATTTAGAGATATTTTGTTTTGAATTTTTGCGTATTATGGGATAAAACTGGATTGACGAAAAGCTAAAAATGCTATTTTTAATAAAAAATCGTGAATGTTTTTGCAACGGATTTGCATCTTCATTAACGAAAATTTTGGTTGTTGCGGTTACAAAATTTGCCATTGCAAAACCCGTAGCAAAATATAACCGTTGCAAATATGTTGATGCAAAAAATATTCGTTGCAAAATTGTGAGAAAATGTTTTTGTTGCAAAAATAGTATGTATTTCCAACGAATTATCTTTTGTTGCAAAACGGTTACAAAAAGTTTTATGCCTATTGCAATTTGGTTGCAAATTAAATTTGCATGGAGCCTTTTTGCAATAGTCGGATTTCGTTGCATTTCCGTTGCAAATAGCCTTTTGCAACGGATTTGCATCATATTTGAACGGTTGCATTAGCCTATTTTTGTTGTAATGAGAGTGCACCTGTCATTTAATTATTGATGACCGTCATGACATCATCGATTTTGTTTGTCATCTCGTTTTGTTTTTGTTTGAAATCGGCTTCAAACTTTGACAAACGAGCTTCTTGAGGTAACATTAAATTCGACACTAATTCTTTAAGATTGAGTTTTATTAAAAGCTTGAGGAGGATTATTGAAAGTACACCGAATCAAAATACATATTTTACATTAAAAGTTCAATCATAAACTAAGAAATAGTTTCTAGACCCCATATGGTTTTCCAGAAGTCACCATAATCCGATAATTACATAGAATACTACAGTAATAAACAAAGAACATGAAACTTCTCCATACTTACCAACTTCCTTCTTCTTTGCTTAATAATACTACTCAAAATGAGATAATGATTTGCGCATAGAACTAACTATAATTTGTTTTGAACTTATATATAGACTAAATGTGATTAATGATGGTAAGTTTTGCTTACTAATAGCGGTAACATTATTATTGCCTGGACATGCAGATGGTACGTAGTTGAGCTCCGGGACAACGAGAAGTTGGTTCAGAATGCATAGATTTTGTTGAAGCATCAATAACTCTGATCCGAGTCTCTCATTTTCTCGACAAAGGAGTTGTTCATTATTTGTCGTTTAGTGCATATTCCCCAACGACATATGTCGCCGGGGAAAAGTCCGTCACCTGTTCTCATATTTCTTGTAGTGGTGCTTTTGTTTTTTCATTCGTAACCGCTTAGCAGACTCTCGATTTGATATCATGCGTTTCCTCTTATGTTCGTGATTAATATGACTAATGACCCATTGATTTATTTCACCATCGTCCAAGCCAGAAATATAACTGTTTGGTAGGCTCGAGTCGTTGGAAAGTGGAAAATCAATAATAATGTCGTCCAGGAAGCTCGAGAACGAGAGATGATCGTCATTCGAAGGGAAGATCGAAGACAACATGGCTAGAAAAAGTATGTATAAGGAAGAAGGCAGAAGGAAAGGGAAAGAACAACGGATAGGGCATTTTAGTCATTAAATTTTGTAGTGCTAGGGCAAAGGTTAATTTTGAGGATAGGGACGTTTAAAATAAGACAAAACTCGTTGTTACAGTACTTAACAGTCCAACACCACTAAATCACTCTTATCGACATCAACATATACAAGTTTTAGAAGATTTGGTTGCGTGGAGTTTGAAAAAATAGTATAACGGGTAATAATGTATTAGTAATTTTGTTTTAAATTTAAATATTATAAAAATTTATAAATCAATAGTTGTGATATGTCTAAGATTTCAATATAAAATTATAATCAATGTTTTACACTTATATAGTTATAATACACATGCATGTTTAGGTTTTACATAATTTTTTCATTATGTATTAATTGATTAATATTTTATATAAATTTTTGTTGCACGAAGGATTTAATTTTGTTTAACTAACATGTTGTCTATGTTGATCTTTTTAAATTTGACTATAGCTATCATGTTCTAAATAAGCGTGTTTGGTCGCACAGAATAACCCTTGAAACAATATGCATTGTTGCTATATGTATAATCTCTTCTATTTAATTTCATCTCACGGTAACACGTGAGGTCGTGCCTTCATTTTGATATATATTTATATTCATTTTAATAATAATTTAAGCCGTATTTAATCTTTAAACCCGAATACATGCGGGTTAAACTTATAAAAAAAGAAAAACATGAGTTGTTATTGAATGCAAATTGTTAAAAAATAATTTTTTTTTCGGATATCCTCACTTAATCTCATAAAGAGGAATAACATGAGTTGTTCGTGAATGAGTTTTGTGCAAAAAACAACGTTTTTCACAGGCGCTCATAGAAATGCTGATGCGCCACACTTATGCACGCTAAACGGAACATGTAAGTTGATAATAAGAAAAGAGAGACGGAATGAAATGGAAACGAAGAGGAAATGAGTATATGACAATATTCTCATAGACGGGTAAAACGTTAATTACACAGGGTGCGTATATTTATCTGAGATAAATGTATTTAAGTAAAAGAGGCAAACCACAAACCTTAAGGGTTGTGGGAATTCGGCCGACCCCCTAAGAGGGGAGTTTAACTTCTAGTCAAACTTGTATACTTATGGATGGTAATTTAGGGACTTAGAGTGCAATTATGGTTGTCTTTGCTTTACAATAATCCTCTAAACCCAAACTCCGTCTCGCTTCCCCTCTCATTCGATCGGCCAAACTAAAAGGTCGAAAACCTTTAGGGTCAAACCCTAATAAACTTTAAGTCGACTTTTACCCATGTTTCATTCTCTCCAGCTTGCATAGGTTCGTAGTCTAGTTCTACTTATACAATACCGATGGATACCTAACACATCTCACACGGTGATTCTCCCTAAGAAACCCTAATTGTTCGAATGAAACATCAAGATCAAGAAAAAGCCGATTCCGTGCAAGTGAAGAAGTTCTAGGAGCTTACGTTAGTGTATGATCAAGTAAGTAATCCCTAAACACCCTTTATACCTGTTAGATTATGTTATATCACTGATTAGGAGATCTGTCTATCAAGGGATTGGTCTGCATGGGTTTATGTGTTTATTTTCCGTTGTGCATGTTTTATGGGTCATGTTGGTGACCATCAGTACCCTCCACGTACGTATATATAATATTATGATAGATAAAATAGATATATCTATATAAATATATTATATAATAATAATATATATTATTGATATATATAGATATATATATATATATATATATATAATCTTGTGTATTCAATTACATGTCACGGTAACTCGTATATTCTTTTTTTTTTGAACGGCGAGTTAGTACAGTTACTAAGTTAGTTATTCGATTTCACAGTACTTACCCAGAAGGTAGTCCCTGCCAGCCTCGAATAATAATTAGTGATTCGATTTCACAGTACATACCCAGAAGGTAGTCCCTGGCAGCCTCGAATCGACGCATCTATGGGGCAGAACCCCACAGATTCCCACCTTGAAGGAAAACCCCCACGGAAAGACTTGAACCTGAGACCTCTCGCATATGGTAACAACCTCCCCAAGGACACCCTTGATGGCCAACTGAGCTACCTCAGTTGGTTCGTATATTCTTTTTTATGTTTATAATTCTTTGCAAATACATTAGTTTTATACATACCAATAATAATATTTATAAATAACAATAACATATTATTATTTTTTATAAAATATACAATATATGGGGTAAAAAGTCTTGGGATGCTAATTTTATAAAGTTATTAAAAAAACATAAAAATTGATAATTATACTTAAATTTATATAATTCAATCTAAGTTTAACAGCTAAAGTATTGCTCCCTCATTTTTAAAGTTTTTTTAATACAAATTTGACATATATGTTTCTTAGCAAATTTTATAAATAATGAGGAAACTAAAGAGATTGACCAAATTTGCCAAATAGGCATACTAATGCACTTCAATTTGTCCAATTGCTAGCTTCTGTTTCCACTTTGTCCCGAAATTAATGTATATTATTTTTTTAAATTCCGAGTTTAAAAATACGAGTTTTACGGGAGACATATTTGACAACTAAAAATAGTTAAAAGATAATTATCCTAGTTAAATAATAAATTAATAACCCTCTTATATGTAAACGTTATTACTGAAATTTGAGAGGATTCAAGTTTAACTTCCGCTCTAATGTAGTAGCGCTAACCTACTCAAAATAAGGGAAAGCTTTACTCATTTTGTGTTTTTGTGTCGAATTGCTGAAATCATATAAATTGATTGGCCAAATAGTCAAAACTATGATTACCTCAAAAGAATTATATTACCACAAGGGCACGTTTAGTACAGAGAATTTCAGAGATTAGAAATGAAGCAGAGAATTGGATTTCTTAGAAATTAAAATTCAGTGAGAGAGTTTATTGAATTCTACTGTTTAGTAACGTCAGATAATTGAAAAAAAAATAATCACGCAAATCTTTTTTTACTTTTAAAAAAGATTTAAATAGAAAAATAAATAAATAAACAAATAATAATAATAAGAAATAGTATTATTATAATAAATAATACTAATAATAATAATAATAAATAGTAAATAATAAATAATAATAATAAACTATAAAAAAAATAATAATAATAATATTAACAAATTATAAAATATTACTAATAATAATAAACAGTAAAATAATAATAGTAATAATAATAAGGGTAAATTACACTGTTGGTCCCCAAGGTTAGGCCCGATTGCGGATTCAGTCCCTAGATAACGGGGGTCGATGTCGTTAGTCTTTTTTTGTCACTATTCTTTCCCGTTTGATCCATCGAGCCCCGTTATACATAACGGGTGTTAGTTTGACTTTCAACGATGGGCAGTTTAGTAATTTCTTCTTATTATTTTTTTTTCACCATTGGTCCCTGACTTAAAATTTAAAACTCTAACTTTTATTGTGGTTTATTTTGTCTTTTTCTCATTACACCATTGGTCCCTAAGGCACTTTTTTGTCTTTTAGCATTTTTTCCGTTTTATACCAACTTATTTGGCACCCCGTTTATCACTTAATAATTGATTTTTTTTGCTCGTAGAATGTGATGGCAATAAACGACTACGTATAAAATATGTCAAACCTTAGAATTTACATTGAAATAACTTTCTAACCACCTGTCATTATTCATATTTTAACACAAACGACATCACAAAAGTCTTGACAATTTCTCCAAACACGTATGAATCTTTCAAATTATAAACGAATTATATATCATTACATTGTTTCAAGAATTACTAAAAACAAAATTTAAATACAAGTTGGAAAAAAATAATCTCGAATTAGTATTAAACTTTTGTACAATTATCAAAATATCAAGAACCAACTATGTAGCCTCGACTGTCGTCGTCAGCTTATTCATCTCCATTTCTTGTGTTTACTTTCGCTACTTGACGCTGACGGTTTTAATCCTATTCACATGTTAGCTGACTATACTCAGTGTAGCGTACTCTAGTGTTTCTAGAGCCATTTTCCTAAGCTTGTCCTTGTCTACATTGTATTGAACTGTGTCGTAGTGTCTTTTTCTCATTACACCATTGGTCCCTAAGGCACTTTTTTGTCTTTTAGCACTTTTCCGTTTTATACCAACTTATTTGGCACCCCGTTTATCACTTAATAATTGACTTTTTTTGGCCCGTAGAACGTGATGTCAATAAACGACTAAGTATAAATTATGTCAAACCTTAGAATTTACATTGAAATAACTTTCTAACCACCTGTCATTATTCATATTTTAACACAAACGACATCACAAAAGTCTTGACAATTTCCCCAAACACGTATGAATCTTTCAAATTATAAACGAATTATATATCATTACATTGTTTCAAAAATTACTAAAAACAAAATTTAAATACAAGTTGGAAAAAAATAATCTCGAATTAGTATTAAACTTTTGTAGAATTATCAAAATATCAAGAACCAACTATGTAGCCTCGACTGTCGTCGCCAGCTTATTCATCTCCATTTCTTGTGTTTACTTTCGCTACTTGACGCTGACGGTTTTAATCCTATTCACATGTTAGCTGACTATACTCAGTGTAGCGTACTCTAGTGTTTCTAGAGCCATTTTCCTAAGCTTGTCCTTGTCTACATTGTATTGAACTGTGTCGTAGTCTGAGCTACTGTTGTAAACTGAGTTATCCTAGTTTAATGCCTTCGTCTAGGTCTGATAGGGAGACGTCACCTTCTAAGGCTCTGACCACTTGACTCATCTTCGGCAAACATGTAAAAGGGTAACTTAAATGTCAACTACATTCAGTTTCCACAAGCGTTGTATCCTTGTTATTTCGTAGATGTGATACAACGGTCGTTTACAGGCCACTCCATCATTTTAAATGACCAAAATCGAAGCTCTTCTGAACAGTTGCACAATAAAAACACTGGATATTATATAAAAAACAAAAAATGAGGGCTAATATTGTAATCTGAGTTATGTGCTTAATTATTCACTAAATAACAAGCAAAAGCATACTTACCAACTTAGCCTGTTGACAATGTTCAAAACGGTCTTTACCAAATTCAAGCTTGTCCGGAAAGCTGCCATTGTTAAAGTCGTGCAACTTTAAATATCAAAGAACACATTTCAGGTACCATTCAGCCCATTTACTTAGTAATGGGTTGATCCCACTTATGATTTATCTCAAACACACCAAATGGGTCAGCTAAAAGTAGTTAGCTATAGAGGAATGGGCTAAATAGGTCGAGCATGTCAAATGGGTCAAACAAAACGAAAGTGGTTCAAAGTTTATTATTAATGCATAAACCCTCCTAAAAAAATGATACCCAATCCCGCCTCAGCGGGATACGAGGAAGGTAGAATGTAGAGATCATGCAAAATCACTTGAGTAAACCCGAAGGTAAGAAGGCCGCTTCCGGTAGACAATTACCTTGATTATACTATTTTTGTGATCATAATCAAGTACATCACATAATTAAGAATTTTTTAGTGAATTGAAAAAGAATTGTTTGTCGATCAACCCGCCCGACTGTAAAACTTGTACTACAAATAACGATGTTCCATCTTAAACCCATTTTTAAAACGTTACCCAAACCATAAACCACCCATGTTGCTACTTCTAGAACTTATGCATGAAATTACCTCAGCAACCAATTCAAAAGTATGAGACAGTGGTAAGTATGCCAAGTACACATCATTGCTCCCAATGTCCGGGATGACATCCATAACCGCAGTTACAGTTGATACTATATTCCCATGAGTTAATCTCCCATAACAATATTACCCGCTGAACTTTGGAATAGAGACATCTTTAACACCGACATTGTTTATAGAAGTGGTCTCGGTCGTAGAGCAATCTTCTGCAAAACACACAAACATAAAAGAGGTGGTATGAGCAAATTAATAGCAGAAAACAATGAAAACAGAAAAAATACAATGCTATTATCAATCTCAACCTCAAACATCGGCACTTAATGATACGAATATTGCAAGCAGTAACCTCCATACTTCAATCGACCGTGAGTAATTAGTTTTGGAACTTTCAGTAATTACAGTTTAACTCTCTGAAGTCTGAAGTCATTGTTTAACCTATTTAAAACAAATTTTTAACTTTCATCTTTCAATACAATTGCTTGCGGATTCTTTACAACTTGACCACGGTGCATATCAGAATCTTGATTCCATGATTGTTCCTTGTTGTGGAGAGCTAAAGGAACTCAAGGGTGGACACTATGATAAGATTGCAAAGATTACAGATAATGCGGGAAAACCCCTCTTGAATGATTAATTGACTACACGTTAACTGTCATCATCCAACCTCCAACTATAATATACACTGCTTATCTGGTGAATAATACTCTAGTGAACTGCTGCAAACATTTTACTTGAAAAAGGAGAACACCCTAGATATGTGCAAGTTGATAATTCTATGCTAAATCATTAAAGATCCCTTCCTAATTATAACTTAAGGACCCACTTTTTACTTCTATATGTCTTAAGGCGTTAATAGCAAACTTAGTGGGTTTATGTTTATGAGTGTAACTAAGCAAATTAAGAAAGATAAAGCTTGCCCTTAGTGCAGGTGCTACATAAAATCCAAATCCAAAATTGTAAATGTTTATGTACCAATTTTTTTGATTCGCCATCCGAAACCTAAAAATTCCATGACACCCTAACATTTTTTTTAGGTCAAATCAAATTATACCTAAACATAAAAATAGAACTGAAAAATAACATCTGAAATAGATAATTAAATTAGAACATACCTTTGATTTATTATCTTGTGTTGATACCGAATAATTAAAACCTATCCAAATCTGCATATACATTATGATATCCCCAAACGGCCAAAACTTTTTCTCAAATCATGGGGCGGTGGTGAAGAATAAGCCGTCAAGCTTGGATAGATGAGATATGGGAGGCGGTGGATTTGAGAATCTCTGGATTCTTCATGAAGAAGAAAAGGTATAAGAATCGTGTGCTCCAAAGAAACAAACTGAAACGTGAGAAAAAGGCTGGAAAACCGAACTGACATAAGCCCATCATATTTTGTCGCCATCCGTAACGGGGATTAGGAGTATGTATAATTGTTCTTACGAGAATATAAAATTTTAAAAACTAACGAATGCTAAAAATTGATCTGAGATCTGCATATCAGAAATAGTAGGGTCGTACAGATGGTGACAGGTCACGTCATTGGTGGTGGTGGATCGGAGATCTGCAGATGGTTGATTCGTTTCGATGGTTCCTCTCGGCGGTCGTGATTCTATGGTGGTGAGAATTTCCGCGGAGGGATGGGGTTCGGTGGTGGCGACATTTGGTGGTGGTGGTGGTTATGGAGATGGTGTTAGATGAGATGTGGGAAAGAGAGAGAGAGATAAGATAACGGTGTTAGTAAATGAGATATAGTGTGTACAAGGGACCAACAGTGCAGTGCAACACACTTTTAATGTGAAATTACCATAATACCCATCACTAACGAAGTGACTTAACGACCGTTCATCCCTTGAGACCAAACACGCACAAAAATGACCACTTTTGAGACCATTTCCACCGATTTTCAAAAAGAGAGACTGAATCCGCAAACGGGGTGGAGTTTGGGGTCCAACAGTGTAATTTACCATAATAATAATAAAATAAAATAATAAATAATAAAAATAATAATAAATATTAATAAATAAAAATATTATAATAACAATAAATAAATAATAATAATAATAATTTTAATATTTATAATAACAATAAATAATAACAATAAATAAAAACAATAAATAATAAATAAATAAAACGTAAATAAATCTCGTTTGTTTTGTGGCTCAAATGAATTCTCACAAGTAAGAAATGATTTCCACACAAATTACAAAGGACCCAACTCTTCAAAGAATTCAAATCTTCACCTTTTTTCTTTCTCTACCAACCAAACAATGGAAATGAAATCAATTTTATTTCTCTTCCTCTAATTCCCTCTACCAAACATACCCCAAATGAATCTTTGAACTAGCTATATACCACGTGATAAGCAATATGGTGATGGTCAAGATGGTGTTGGTGTTGGTGTTGATGAATCTTAATGAGTAGGGGTTTAGTATATTAAATGTATTGACATCGTTTTGTTATTTGCATTCTTATATTAGTATTTAGTTTAATGGCATTGTTATTTGAAAAAAACAAGCAAAAATATCCGCGCGTTGCTGCGGGCGTTAATTTTTTGCTCGTTGTTATGGGGCGTTATTTTTTAATTTTATTTATTTATTTATTTTCTTTTTGTTTTTTCGTGCGTTTTTTTATGTTTAATAGTGTAAGTTTATTTTTTCTTGCGCGTTACTGCGGGGCGTTAATTTTTCGCGCGTTGTTGCGTGTCATTAATTCTTTTTTTTCCTTTAATTTTGTGCGAGTTTATTTTGTCGGTTTCATATTTAATGGTGCGGGTTTACTTTTTCAGTATCGTGTTTAGTAGTTTTTTTTATGGTCTTACGCGTTGTTGCGAGGCGTTAATTTTTTTTTTTTTATTATTATTATTATTTATTTTTTTTGCGAATTTATTTTTTTAGTCTCATGGTGTAAAATGACACTGTTTAAGTCAATTCGGAAATGTTACCGCGGGTATTTTTTTATCTGAATGCGTCTGTACTTTTGTAATATTTTTTTCCTACCTATTTTGTGCCAACAATTTAAAAAAAAAAAAAACTAATTGGGCCGGCCCAAATTTTTGGGCTAAATTTTTTGGGCTTCTTTTTTGCCAACACTATAGCACTGTAGCTACAGTGCTTAAAATGAAAAGTGACTGCAAAGTCAACGCTTCTCAAATGATAATATATATAATTATGACTTTGTTTTGTTGTTTTGGAATGAATAAGTGAATGGATGAAGTTGAATAATTTTGTATCCGATTTAAAAGTTTTGTTTTGGGATATTTTTCGGTAAAGAACTTGGAAAAAGTCTAAAAATGTAGCAGCTGCTGGTGCATTTTTTTTTTGCGTGCTGACACGTTTAGCGACCAGATTGTTGTTGTACGTCTCCGTTTGCTAGCCTATTTTTGTGATCGCTAAACGCGCATCATTGTGTCGCTAAATGTAAGGTTCTCCCCATTAAAATATTAATTGTTTAATATTTTTAAAATATGTATATACTTTAAAGACTGACCATATCGACACACGGAAAAACTGGGCCATGTAATATTTTATTATTTCTGAATTTGTAATTGAAATGTGTTGGTTCAGTTCAGTTTAAAAATTAATAATGTATGCTTTCATGACTTCATACGTACTTTTGTAGTTGGTATTTATTTTTGAAAAACTTATGGGCTCATTAGACAGATTTTTTGGAAGTCTCAACTCGTGTTCACTCCAAATGGTGCTTTTCGGAGACAGAACAGTTGCCGGAGCTATTTTTGTGAAGTGGACAATGACTCATATCAAAAGTCACCCGAGATTAGAGTATTCCCGCTAATCTACACATTTTGTGGATAACTCATTGCTCATTTAGTGAACTTCAAAATCCCAGCAATATATGCTTGTTTGGGAAATGCAGAAATCAAGAATCAAAGTTGTGCTACCCATAACCTATCTGTATTGGTGGTGGAGAACTTGTTCGACAACAACCTCACAATTTTCTCTAAATGTTACTTTTCTAATGGCACTAAAAGAAACATTCAAATTCTAACACTACTTTTAGCTTACACCAACTTCTTTTCCCCCCAAATAGCCTTTATCCGAAATTAGTGTGATTAGAATACACAAAATACATGTTATACATTATTCACAAAGGGACACACAAATTTTGTATTTTGTTGTATGCAAAAACACAGTTCTACAAATCTCATACTTTTGACGCTGATGGTTATCAGAGGTACGCACACAGTAGGTATACACGACACAAAGTAGCTGCCAAACGCGCAGTTTTATTTATTGAAGAAAGTAACTCAAAAATCCAATTTGATACAATGTGAACCCTTACCCTGCATGTTATATATAGACTAAACAAGACGTATTAGACTATAACTGGGATTACATTATTAATATCCTAAATAAATAAATAAATAGGACGAGTTAGACTTGCACACCAACTAGGATGTCTTTTCCTGATAACTATTGAAAACACGCTTCAAGCCACATCCAATCGTTCTAGGAATTCTCCAACAATCACCCCTGAATTTCTGAGTCGAAGAGGGTAACTCTTACACACCAAGTAACGATCTCATCTCCTTGAACCTTATGCACGCCAAGGCCTTCGTTAACGGGTCTGCTATTTGGTTCTCTCTGGATACATGCTCAACAATTACATGCTCATTCTTCATCACTTCCGCCAATAACTCCCTTAGCCAAATTGCTTGACATGCAGCTGTAGTGGCTGTCATGAACTCAGCTTCACACGAAGATAACACCACGGTAGTTTGCTTTTGTGAGCACCATGTAATAGGTGATGTACCGAGATAGAAAACGTGTCGAGTAGTACTCCGTCCATCATCATCAATGTCAACATTATGACTGCTATATAACACCGATCTCATGTCATTTCCCCGCTTATATTTAATTCTAAACGAAGTTGTACCTTTAAGATTGTGTAGGATTCGTTTGATAACACGAGCGTGTGATTCTCTTGGACTTTGCATGTATCAACTTACCACACCAACCTAGTAAGTCAAATATGTACGAGTGTGCAAGAGGTAACGCAAGCAACCCACCACTTTTCGATATTGGGTAGCTTCAACTTCTGGTTCATCCTCAGCTTTTGAAAACTTGAGATCCTTCTCCATTGGATATAAAGTTACATTGCAATCTTTTATACCAGCTTCTTTCAAGATCTTCATTGCATATCTCTCTTGCTTAATCTCCACGCAATCATTTCCTTGTGAAACTTCAATACCTAAGTAGTAAGTTAACTTACCAAGGTCCAACATTTCAAATTGAGATGCCATTCTCCTTTTGAATTCATTTATAAGATCCAAGCTTGTCCCAGTCATGAATAACTCATCTACATAAACCGCGACAATGATAAAATTTCCATTGGGCACCTTTTTATAAACTGTCTTTTCTTGCATGCATTGTTGAAAACCCATTTTTTTAACGTATTATCAAGCTTTATGTCACCATGCAGAAAAGCCGTTTTCACATTCAAGTGATGATTCTTCCATCCTTTTCCTGCCGTGAGAGCAATCAGTAGTCGTATGGTCGCGAATCGAGCTACTGGCGCGAATACTTCTGGTTGTTATACATAGCCTTTAGCAACTAAACGCGCTTTGTACTTCATGATTGAACCATCCGTGTTTCTTTTGATCAGGATAAACGTGGCTTTAATATTAGATCCTGCTCATCAGTTACTGTAGCGTGAATAGTAACGAGGTTGCTGTGAATAGTAGCTTACGGGCTGTTGTGAACAGTAGCATTCAAGCTGTTATGCGGGTATGCCTCTTCGTCTACAACCTGATTAGTAAATTTTTCTTGTATATTGTTGCATAAAACAGTGAAAGTACCTGATTCCCGTCCCACTTCGTTTGTATCTTCTTTACCAACTTTTAATTGAGCTTATAAAGGTGATTTGCACTACACGAGACTTTTATAAGTAAACTTCCCCAACTATCTTACATGGTTAAGAAATCACCTCGGATACTAATATCATAAATATTGTCTCTTGTCCGAGACTTATCTTCGAAGAGTGAGAACATAATAGAAATCTTTCAACAATTTTTGTTCTCCGTTTTTCCATTGGAACAAAATAGAGCCTTTTCCCTTTATGCTCACACACGAACCATCTCCGAACCTAACACGTCTAATAATCTTTTCATTTAATTCAGAAAATTAAGAGTAATTACCTGTCATGTGATTACTTGCACCGTTGTCAAAGTACCATACATCGTCATCATCGGTATTTTACTCGCTCTGTGGTGAAGTGTACTTTTCTTCGTTCATGAAAATCGTTTCTTGAATATGTTTCATCATAAAAAACATACCTTCCCCATGATACACATCTTTCTCTTGTGTCTCATTAAGGTTAACTTCATGGTTTCGGTTCCGTTTAGGCATCTTGAAACAAAGTGTCCGTAGGCATCACAACGGTAACACTTTATATGTGATAGGTCACGTTTCTCATGTTGTTTATCCTTTTGTTCATTATCTTTACGGTTTTTTGATGATTCACGTTAACCATGATTTTGAGTGTTGCCATATCCACTACCTTGACCACGGCCACGACCTCGAGAGTACGAACCACGTCCTCTCCCTCTTCTTGAATCGTTATTCCTGTTAGAATAATTCGTCCTAGCATAAAGCAATTTCTCTTGAGAATCATTTTCCTTATCTTCTTGTTTGACTCTTTCTTCATAAGAT
The DNA here is from genome assembly GCA_026074375.1 of Tanacetum coccineum. Lineage (NCBI taxonomy): Eukaryota > Viridiplantae > Streptophyta > Magnoliopsida > Asterales > Asteraceae > Tanacetum > Tanacetum coccineum. The sequence continues at coordinate 20,843 of BQNB010048943.1, read as the reverse complement.
TTAATCGTCCAACCACATCCTCAAACCTCGTTGTTTTAAGATCTAAAACTTGCTCTAGGGCTGCCACGATATGCACAAAACGTCTAGGAAGGCTTGTGAGAAACTTCTTAACCAGCTTGTGTTTCGACATGACATCTCCAAGCGTGGCTAAATTAGAAGCAATACCCGACAACTTCACGGCATAAGCATCTATAGTATCATTATCTGACATCTTCAGATTCTCGAACTCCGTAATTAGGGTTTGAAGCCTTGCTTCCTTAACACGATCAGCCCCTAGGTTATGAGTTTTTATCGCTTCCCACATCTTCTTCCAGGTTTTCAAGTTACCGATTTGTAAAACCAAATCTTCTTGAATCGATTGAAACAACAAGCCTTTAACTATATCGTTTTTCTTAGCATCGTCTGAGCCCGGATTTCAAGAACAACAAGCTTAACTATACTGTTTTTCTACCACATCCCATACTACATGAATTTCAAGAAGAACTTCCATACGCCTCCTCCATATGGTATAGTTTGTTGACGTTAACAACGGACACTAAAAAGTCTAGCTTGTTTCTTTGGCCGCTTGTGGTTGTGAAGTACTACCTACCATCCTCGTTCGTCTTCTGGATCGTGAATAAGTTTGTTAAAGGGAACAATCCAACCCTTACTCCACGACTTGGGTTTATTCTTGGTTCCTGTTGAATACGCGTAGGCCTATCAACGGTTTCCCGGATTAACCTACTAAAACTTAACTAAAAACAAACGAGACAATCAACAGTTTAGAACTGTTTCCAACTCGTTGTACTTAAACCAAGATCATATTTTTCGGTTTATACATGTTACTTAGAACCAAAACAAAAACCCAACTGATATCAGTTTATACACGCTGCTCACAGCCCAAGAACAACCCAACTGATCCAAAATCTCAACAACTTAAACCAACATCTCTAATCGTCCAACACAGACCCCCAGGATTGGAACGAACAACTTTATGGAAGCTGATTGAGACCCTTAGACACGGCACCAATCTTCCACAATACACACGAAGCTCTTGATACCAATTGATGGTTATCAGATGTACGCACATAGCAGGTATACACGACACAAGAACAAGAAGAATACGAGCACATAAAGTAGCTGCCAAACGCGCAGTTTTATATATTGAAAAAACTAACTCAAAACTCCAATTTGATACAATGTGAACCCTTACCCTACACGGTATATATAGACTAAACAAGAAGTATTAGACTATAACGACTACATTATTAATATCCTAAATAAACAAATAAATAAAACGAGTTGAACTTGCACTCTAAATAGGATGCCTTTTCCTGATAACTCTTAGAAACACGCTTCAAGGCACATCCAATCGTTCTAGGAATTCTCCAACAGACGCTACGTACAGAGTTAAAATAGTATGAAACCGGTTGGGATTTAAAGACATACAAAATAAATATTGAAAAATAAATTATGTTTCTTTCACCTTTTTGCTTGCCTCTCCTAAAGTTCCTTTGTTGTTTGATCTTGATGTGTTTGCACATGGATACATTTCGGGAATTTTTTGTTTCAAAATAATCCCTCCTTCCCAAACTAGATGTCCACAATTTACTTCTGGTCTATATCATAGTATATGAGTTCCCCATACACAATTTCAATCGCGCAAAGTCTTCCTGTCAGAATAATGTGTCTAGCACTCTAGCTAATACTAAGATTAATTTGTAATAACAGAAGTTTAATCCTTGATCTCTGATCAGCGCGAATAATTAAACGGTTATTTACTTTTGTTGACTAGAATCCAAATTTCATCGCATCCCATGCATGTACGAAATAAAAAGAGCAAAAAACAGACAAAAACCATGGTGCGATTCGAAACAAAGACCATAGTAAAGGACAAAACATAATTTACATTAGAAGTTCAGTTAGAAACTAATTAAGAAATAGTTTCTAGATCCCATATGGTTTTACAAAAGTCACCATATTCCAATAATTATATAGAATAATAATTAAAAAAAAAAACCATTAAAATTCTCTTTACTTACTAAGCTCCTCTTGGTATAATATATATTACACAGAAAGAGTGAGATAATGACTAGCTGATGCACGTAATTATATTTTTTTGGAACGTATATGTGGACTAAAATGTGATTAATGATGGTAAGTTTTGCTTATTGATAGTGGTAACGTTATTATTATTGCATGGCCATGCAGATGGTACGTAGTTAAGCTCCGGGACAACTAATAGTTGGTTCAAAATGCATAATTTTTGTTGAAGCATCAATGACTCCGATCTGAGTCTCTGGTTTTCTCGACAAATAAGTTGTCCATTATGGTGCACAAATCGTAACTGGTTCATAAGTTCTTGGACACCAGTCTTAAATTGGGACACTTGGTTCTTTAGATCCTCCAAGTGCTTTTGTTTTTTCATTCGTGACCGCTTGGCAGAATCTCGATTTGATATCATGCGTTTCCTCTTACGTTCGTGATCAACCGGACAAATATTGTCCCATTGATTTGTTTCACCATCGTCTGTGCCAGAACTTAAACTGTTTGGTTTGAGGTTCCAGTCGTTGGAAGGTGGATAATCGACCAGAATCTCGTCGAGGAAGCTTGAGAGCGAGATATGATCGTCACTCAAAGACAACATGGCTAGAAAAAGTGTGTATAAGGAAGAAGGTAGAGGGAAAGGGAATGATCAATGGATAGGGCTAGGGTATTTAAAGGAAAACTATGAAGTTGGTGGGGTCGATCTGCCGACGCATTTTTCGTCATTAAATTTTGTAGTGGTAGTAGGGCCAGGTTTATTTGATGACACGAACGTTCAAATCAGACAAAACTCGTTTTTCACATCTGCATAACGTAATCTATTTGGTAAATTGTAATTAATACAAGCAACGAGAAAATAAAGTCCAGGCACGCACAAGCCAAGGACACAAGAATAACAATTGTTATACAACTATATGGAACCCTAATTAGTAAATATATAAAATAATACAGCAAAATTAACAGGTAGTATCAAAGCTAATATAAACTGTACACAAAATCCACAATGTAGTACATTTATTATAGTTAAGATATGGGAAGTGATTTGCACACTCTTTATTTTGATTGATATATTCAAAAATATGATAACTTGACATTTATACCTTTAGATCACTTTTACTCATATTCATTCTTATAAGGGCATAAATGTCAAGTCATCAAATTTTAGAGTGTCTCAATCAAAACAATGAGTGTGCAAATCACCTCCCTTAAAATATACATATAGATTAGCATCTAAACATAAAGCTTATCGAGTTACCGGCCTAACACATAGTTGAAAAGTTTGTTTACCTCGATCATATATTAAAATTCCATTTAAACAAGTTCAAATGACAGTGTTATACAATGTAACCAACAAACGTTCTATAGCTAAATAACAGGATCGGTGATCTATTGACTAGCTAGTGACCAACTTCTAGAGAAAACAACGATTTAATTACATTAGTTGACCAATCTACCAAATTCTATCTAGCCATATATACTTGTTATACTTGAACTAATAAAACCCTTGCATATGAAAGGAATAGTAGCTCATAACAAAAAGGAAACTTTTTTATTTATTTTATACTTGGTTTATCTACACTACTCATACTTTCAAACTATAATTGAGTTAAACGTGTTGTGCAAAATACTATTAGATGACCAAGTTAGTCGTTATAAACCTGTGGGTTTGGGTTCATTAAGCTTAGGATTTTGTGTTACATAATAAAGATTGTTTATGTAGTAGTTAGTAAATACATAGTTTAATAGAAAAGAAATGCAAACCCTAAACCTAATAGACCCAAACTCACAATTAGGTTTGTGCCGACTAACCTAGTCATCTAGTACTCTTTCGCAGTTTGAACTACAGGCTTTGATTTCGAATGGACAAACTAAAACATATGTTGAAAGCCACTTTTTCTTATTTTCTTCTATTATCTTCTTTGTTGTTTGTTTGATCGGAAGCATAATTGTACGTATCTAGCAGCATAGTTGTATAGTTATTTATTGCTTGCGGCTTCGTCATTTGTGTGTCGTTTTTCTTTACATCATGGTTTATTTTGCCTTTAGGTAGGAGCGACAATTTTGAAACCAATTATTTTCAAAGAACGATAATGATCTCTGATGGTAAAACAAAGAGTAATCATGAAGAGACAAATTTTGTTGGCCATTGGCTATATCAACATATTAATAATATGAGATGTGTTATGACAACTAGTCTTTTTTGCGTTCTAACGCTTATGTTATGGATTAGATAAAAAGACTAATAAAACGAAAATATAAAAAAAAAAGTAAATAAATCGGGATCCCTCTGAATAATCAACGAGTAGCCGATGACCGAATGCCAACTATTTTGTGATAGGTTGTACCTGAATTTCTCATACCATGTAATAGAGGTGTATTATTGATTGTGTTTTTTATTACATAATGAAGGTTGTTTATATATTTATACTAAATAAGTAGCTTAATGAAAAAGAAATGCAAACCAATGAACCATACCCATAATTAAATTTGAGCCGAGTAAGCTAGTCATTTAATAATAACCCCCTAAAATGGATAACATATCATCGACATGATCATTTAAACATATAAACGTAGTAAGGGCGGAGCTATGTGGGGATCAAAGAGGGTGGTGGATCCCCCACAACTTGAAGTATCATGCATAGTTTTGTTTAATAGTTGTAATATAGCATAAGAATTCATAAATTTGGCACTTATAAAATAAATGTATATACATTTTGGCCCTCCCAATATAAACCGTCTAGCTCCGCCAACGAAGCGTATCTTGAGAGTTGAGGCTTTTAAATACGGATTATTATAATTCTGAACCCATGAACTGATGCTTAGCAATGAAGGAAAAAAGAAACAGGTGGGAAGGTTGTTGGACACATGTCAGCATCAAACGAAGTGGTCTGAATCTTAGCCAATTAGAAGAACAATAGCTTACGTGGATACAGGTGGTAAAAAAAGCTCGTAGTTGATTTCGTCATGGTCCATGGGCCTTTACAAAATCCCGAAATATGGTAAATGATGTCTGCCTATTTTTTATAGAAAAGTTAGATTTTTAGTTTTTAAATATCTCACTACTTTTCACGTACCTAAAATTCTTCATTTCCTGTAGCAGATATATGAATACAAAAAGCTAATGGGACGAGTACCCCTTTTATGTTTTACTAATCCGAGAGTGTTTGACGTGGAGAATTTAAGAGCGTTTAAAACAGATTTAGCAACATGCGGCAAAAACTAGCATTAAGATACTAACGCTCACTTTTCTAACGCCGCTAAAACGAGCATTAGAATTTTAACGCTACTTTTACATCTGTTTTATCAAACATTTTAATGAAACAAATAGTATATAGCTACTGTTAGTTTCACCAAACATACATCCCGACGTGTGAATGTGAAAAACGCATTTGATGACTGTTATCGAGGAGTAGTAACATCATTTTAATAGCATACTCGGCTCGTATGTGAGAATGAGTAATGATTAAGATAATTAAATTGGTATAAAATTAGTGACTGAAATAATATAGTTATCCTATTCTATTTCTATGCAAATATGCTTATAAGTTTTCTTTGGATTTTTAATTAGTTGAGAATGATTAATTATCGAGTCAACCTTGAGATTTGATACACATATTCAGTCTGTATTTTAGTATGTCTTCATCTTGTAACCCATGCCAAGTATTGTTATAACTATACAAAGTACGAATTATTGAATACATGTTAACAAATTAGTGAAACAGTACATGATGTTTTTGAAAAATCAAAAGTGTGTAACTTTAACCATGCAACCATCAAAATCGTAACTTTTTTAGTCATTTCATAAAATGTTACATTTTGTTGGAAACTTTTACATTTGTTAGAATTGTTTATCTTTTTTTTTACATAGGTTTCCGACTTAGCATTGCGAACTAACTAATCCCGAGCAACTAACTTTTTGGATAGCCCAAAGTCGGTGCAAATGAACCTCCATGACTACAAGAGGAATTGTTTATCTTTAGGGTATTATTGAATTGATGATATCATTCTCGATCATCTACAATATTAACTTTAAATTTAGTTTCTATAAAATTTTAGTCCTCAAATTGTTTTTTATTTTGTACGAATAGCTAACGAATTCTTAAACGTTGAACTAAAATAGACTTACCCTAGATCCTGTCGTACGTTTTCTTAAACATATATCTTAGTTATAAGTTACTAATCTGTATTACCTTTGGTATATATCTTGCTATATATGTGATGACTTCCCTTGATATGATATAAAGATCGATCGTGCATAAAAAGGCAAAGACGAGTTAGTTGAGCTTAGTGTGGCAGAAAAAGTAACCAATGTTATATATGTTGGAAAAATATGGTTTTGCAAAGTGAGGATTTGCAAACTTTGGATACTATTTAATATATGTAGATGTTAGATATTTTTATATTAGATTGGGGCTTTGCGTTCTCCTCCAAGAGAGCTTTACAATGAGCTAGAGTGTGTCCAAAATGGAGTAAGTATGAATGAGATATCGTGTTTCAAAGTAGGACACGTGGAACACAAATGGTAGAACAAGAACTATCCCACACGCCCAAAGTCGTTGAAGAGGGAATGGGTTTTAAGAAACCTTTTGTAGTGACCTCTATATTCCTTTGTGGGTGGTTTTTTTATGCTCCCAGTCTACGCGCGGGGGGGGGGGGGTGGGGGGTTGCAATAAAAATGGATTTCTGGGGCCAAGATGGGTTCGGTTTCCACTGACTCATTCGATGCCCGCAAGGCGACGGCTGGGGACAAGAATGCAGCTTACCGGTCTGGTTCGCTACGCGCTATTCTTTTTGCTACCAGATTGTGTAAGGTTAGGGTTCCAGGATTATTCTTGAGGTTCAAATGTTGAATCTATCAACAATTCAAAATCGTGTATAGATGACCCTAATGAATTTCAGCTAACTATCTTTGGATTGTTGACCATGATAGGGTTTCCCATATATTGATACGTCTCATTCTGTGTTTGATATACAGAAAACGAACTCCAAAATAAACCAAACGCAGCAGCCAGCAGTGGTGAGCGTTCCTTTTTCTATCAGTGCCGAGCACGGTTCATAAACCTAGTTTCTTCCCCGTTATCTTGCAGGTACATCTGATGGTCTAGCGGCTTGTACAACAGCTTTTGGGACGTTGTACCCTGGGAAACAGACGGCGAATCTGTTTTAAGGGAATCGTGTTAAACACGAGCCTCGTTCGTTTACTGCTTTAATTATCTGTTAATTCTTTCCGTTCATTTACTTGTTAACGTTATTCGATTTACGCTATTAAAAGTATGCAGGTTTCCCAACAATATAGTCATCCATCATTCTATCGAAAAAACAAACTTGTAGATGCTTATCAGATTTTGGAACTAAGAAACATGACATGTTACTTCCAAGCGGTTTTTCTTGTTGAATGATAATAAAGTAAAGATTCATCCTAGGAAAGTGAAAAGAAGTTTGTGGCTTTTGGCCCATTTTGGTTGTTAAAGTTTTAGAGCTAAAATCAAATATCAGTACGAACTGTAACAAAACAAGAAAGAAAAAAAAAATTAACGACTCACTGAATGCTAAAGTCTTTCTTGTAGACTCAGGCTCAGCATCTTGAAGGTAACTCAATGAGTGACTATTCACTTAGTGACCATAGAATGTTAAAGGATATTAACACTTAAGTTATATTGTATTCAAATCCTAAGTGAGAGATCATTAGGCACTGAATGAGCCTAACAAAAACCCGTTACGTGATTATGAACAACGTAAATCCGGATTAAGGTCAAATGAATACTTTTGCTTGTTGGTATGTTGAAAACATGATCATACTAGGTTTAGAAAGAAATTTCAGCCTTGTCTAGAGGTGTTTCATATAAGATTTGAGTTGTCGTTTTGTAGAAAAACAGAGCCTTCTCTTTGAACTATGATCGAGCTGTTGAGCCAGAAGGATATGACACTAGTAGTAGTGTTTTAGAGGGGAGTTTCAAAGGATTATCAGTCAACATGCTCTAGAAATGTATTTTTGAGGTTGCATTTTAAAACAGATGACACACCTCCTCTTCGCGGTGTATCATGTGGTTCCAAGGTGACGAGCCCATGAATCAAACCAGTTGTACCATCAAGCTCGGTGCAAGTAGTCGTTGGTGCAATGCGCATGATGTTTGGTCGGTTCTGAAGGGAGGTGTATATAGGTATCGATCTTCATAGGTTTCCATCTGGATAATCATATGTTATCATCTCAAAACCAGCCATTTTGCATGTGTATTTACTTGAATCTAATTTATTTAAGAAACTAAAAAGCAGTCTATAATTTAAAAAAGAATGGTTTTTTATAAACTCGTGCGTAAATGTGTTATTATAGGGGTTTTTGTAATTAAGGATTTAAGGGAAAATGATGGTTTCGAATTTCTGAACTCGAATATTACAATGTTCATCTTTTACAAAATAATATATATATACTATAAATTTAATATTTGATTACTTAAAAAAACAAACGTGTGTGTTAAAAAAGAAGATGAAAGATCACATCTTTGAAAAAGTATGATTCTCAAAAGAAAGCGACATATGGATAGACGACATGTTATAGTACCCATCGATCACTGAATTAAAAATAAATAAATAAAAATAACCAAAAAGTTGCATTTTTTCCATCTTCTTCATTTAACACCAAGTCAAAAAAATGGCTTGAGATTTTAGCATGCAAGGGGGCGGTGATTAGACGTGCGCAAACCAGTTAACCAGTTCGGTTCGGTTTTAATCAAACAAGAACCTGTTTCGGTCAACGAACCAGTCGAAATCGGTTTGGGGAAAACCGGTTTCGGTTTGAAACCGGTTTGGGGGGCGGTTTTTGTCGAACCGGTCCCACCGGTTTGGAACCGGTTAACCACCCAAACCGGTTTTGACCGGTTTTTTTTTCTTTCGTGGTTTTGTACGCTATAAACGGAATAAACTTCAACTTTTATTTAATATAAAAACCCTAATACATCAGAAACGAAATACATTGGAAAGGAAATACAACACAATGCAAGGAAATTTAAAATACAACATCAACAACATAATGCAAGCGAATTAAAAATACAACATACTAATCGAAAATTAGTAATCATCTTCGGCTTCGCTGCTCAGCATATAATCATACCGTGGTCCTCCCGGAGACATAGTGCCTTCGCTGCTAGCATCTAGTGCAATTTCTTCATCGGATAGTGGAATGGCTTCATTTTGTTGCACCTCGTCATCAAAGACACCTTCTTCAAAGTCTAAGGGTGTTTCAAGAGGGCATTTGTCTTGTTTACGCTCTTTAGCGTCCAAGTGATCCTTCAAACACATGCACATCTCTAAAGACGCCGGAGTGAGTCTTGTTCTTCGGATTGACAACACCCTTCCACTTGTTGAAAATGCGGATTCAGAAGCTACCGAAGAAGCTTGTACACTTATTATATCCATGGCCTTGTAGGATAGAACGGGAAACATTGTTTCCTTTTCTTTCCAAAAACCTAAGACATTAAAACTTGCAAACTCTTTGGGATGAAGATGTGTGACAAAATCCGAATCGACATATCGCTCATATTCGCTAGACATTGTAGGATCAGTCCTTGCCTTTTTTTTGTATGTGCTTTTAAACCGTTTAGCAAACGGCTATACTTATTTCCGCCACTCGCCTTCGATGAAGTAGCCCCACCACTTGTTTGAGATGATTGAGTTGGGTTATCATATTTTGCATAATAAAGATTATACAAACCTTCCAAAGATTCTTTAAAATAACTTTTTGACTTAGATGCAAAAGTATCGTCAAAAAACTCCAAATCCGTACTTATCGACTCGATAAGAAAGTCTACCCCGTTTACATTAAAACATGGATTTAAAGCGGCTGCACAAGTAATTATCAGTGGCATGTGTTGAAAATACTTCCTAAGTTTTTTCTTCATTGGTTTAAATCATTAATGACAATAATACCCCACGAGTTCATTTTCGCTTAATACCCAAGTACTCATGAAGATAATTTGTTGATAGTACCAATGGAGATGTTGGGTAGTAAACCCCCGATAAAATTTATGTGGCAGTGTTAAACACTTCAAGTAATTGGGTTAAGATTGATATAACCCAATTTTCAGTCGGAAAATGATTGTACCCTAGTCTTATTGGCCAAACGTCATGAAAATACGCCAAAGTATTTTGTTGTTTTCAAACCACTTAGGAACATATGATAAGTGGAGTTTCATCATGTTGGAACGTCCCAATTTGGTCGTAGACAAGGTTTCTCTGTATCTTTACAGATTTTAACATAGCGTTGTCGGGTTCTTGCACTTGATTTGAAAATATCTTTTAACATTGTCTTAAAATACTCTCTTATTGCATCAATCGTGGGGACCTCTAAACCAGCTTGCACAACCAAGTTAATGATGTGTGCGACACAATGACTATGATAAAATCTACCCCCCATTGGTGGCTCGTATTTTAATTTTAGTTTATCCATGGCGGATGTGTTGTTGCTAGCATTATCCAATGTAATTGACATAACTTTATCTTCCAAGTTAAAATTGGTAAGGACTTTTGTCAACATTTTAAACAAGGCTCCACCCGTGTGAGGAGACGGAAACTCTTCGAATGAAATGACCCGCTTCATCATTTGCCAAGTACCGGGTTCAATCCAATGTGCGGTAACACACATGTAAGAACCGGGCACCCCATGAGGAGCGGACCATACATCCGTTGTTAGGTTGACACAAGCATTTATGTTACCAAAACTATCAATTATTTCTTGTTTAGCCGCCAACCATAGTTTCATTGCATCACGTTTGAGAGTAGAGCGACTTACATAAGTGTATCTTGGTTGCATAGTGTTCTGGAAACCTCGTTGTGCTAGTGGGTCAAAGTGGTTGAATGGTAACGCTCGTTGAATCACCAAACCCGCGAATTGTTCACGAAGATAATCCGGATCGTACATGAAAACACTCCCATCTCGAGCCATAGACGTTTGCCCCGCTATCTATTGCTGTGTATTACGAAGTAACACCCCATTTGGTATTCCGCTGCGTTGTATGTGATTTTTGGGGGTGTTACATCAAAGGGGTTTCATCATTCTACATAGTATCACGAGGGTTTCTCAGATCCTAAAACAACTCACTTTCGCTTATTTGTAACCTTTTCAATCACAGTTTCTGTTTTGCCGATTGTTTCTTGGTGGTTTCCCGTTTCTCGACAAAGTTTAGTCGACGTTTCTTGGCTAAGTTTAGCCACTGTTTTACCGATTGCAGTTTCAGTCGGTGTTTTGTTTTGGTTTCTCCCACGCAAACCCCACACACTTGCTACTGTTTCCACTGTTTCTTTTTTTTTACGAACCCTAACTACTTTGAGCCCTAAAATCTACAAACCCTAAAAACTACAAAACCTACATACTACCCAATGTTCGACGATCAAACATGACACACATGGGTGGACAAGATAAAAAAAATGCCATAAAGATAAGCATGTGAAGATAAGCATGTGGGGGGGACAAGATCCAAAAAAATTGTCATAAAGATAAGCATGGGTACAAGATAGAGATAAGCATTAATACAAGATTCGTCAAAAAGAGTATGAGGACATGGGAAGAAATGATGTATACTTCCTTTTACCCAAAAACGTACTTATAAAACAGAAAAACGCTCTTTTGAGGCTCGAAACGACCCTGAAAGGCCAAAAAGTGACACAGCTGGTGAGCCTTGCCCGTTAGGTCGTTTCTGAGTGACCATGCAAATTTCAGCCAAATCCGCCACAGAAATTTGTTGCCGCAAAATGAATTTGTTGCCGAAAAATAAATTTCTTGCCGAAGTTTAGCTCGTTGACCGCATCTCTATCGAAAACTCTCCTTTACGGGACCTCTCACAATAAAAAAGCTAAATTAAAAAAAACGGTTCGGGTTGAAACCGGTTTTTGGAAACGGGTTCGAAAACCCGGTATACAAACCGGTGGAAGCTTGAAAACCCTAAACCGGTTCCAAACCGTCGGTTTGGTCTCAAACCGAAATCGATTTGGTCAAACACGGTGTTGACCGGTTCGGTTTTCCGATTTCAAACCGGTTCTGGTTTTTAAAACCGATTTTTTTGTTCACCTCTAGGTGTGATAACTTGAAATGGCTCAAGCCATTTGGGATGACAGTGGCACGTTGGTTTTGCGTCTGTGTGACGTTACTACATCAAGAGCTTTTGGAGTACTATGTGTGGTGACTCAAGTCAAACCGTCATCTCAACGCCTAACATTTCACAATTCATATTCACACGCTGATGTGTGTTTTACAAGCTTTAAATTTATATTAACCAGAAATACCGATTTTTACTAAAAACACAGCACGGGATTTGTAGCAATTCACATATTATTTATCAAGTATAGTTTAAGGTAAGTCCAGGTCGTTCCACGGGATTTTTAGCAATTTACATATTGTTTATCAAGTAATAAAGCTAAATGATTCGGACGAATCAAATAGCCAAAACGTGTGTGAAGCAAGATACCAATCATAATAGATATAGATATTGCAAAACTTTATATAAACAAATCATGCAAGTCATGAATAACGGGTAATTACCACAACAAACATATCTACCAATAATGATATAGAATCATTTCATCCTATATACTACATCATCACGAGTGCATTAAGAATGATTTATATCAAATATGCGTACATATGAATTCCCCCAAACCCGGTCGGTCAACATAAAGAAGGGTCATTTCAACTTGGGTTATTTATAGATTTACTAATCAATTCTCACAATATTAGCACCGAATTATTATAGACAGACATCGTGAAATTCATCAAGACAATAGAGCCTTTCGACCTACTTCTATTGCAATGAAAAATCAAAAGATAAATAATTATCCAAGTAAAACAATATTGAATCCATAAGCATGTATATTCACAAGTAATACTAATATCGTCCAAATAACGATACACAACCATATCATAACCAACCAATAATCAACATCACAAACACGAATAAACTCAGAAAACATATCAATATTATTAGTAAAGAAATATACTAAATCCATTTATGCGAGTAATACGAGTATAAAATACCAAAACCAATATTTCGACTACAACAAACACCAACCCAAAACTAATAATTCCATGATCAACCAATAACCCAATGCTACTGAGATAACCCAAAATATGTCACGAAACTTTTGAAAATCCGCAACGTGTCCCCAAATGGAGTGTTTAGTAACAAGGTTTATAGTAGTGATCTTAGGAGGATTTGGTGTGAATCCTCTAAGAATCAAAGTGGGATATGTTTAGGTTCTAGAAATGGATAGTATGTGGTGTAGATATAGTGTTAGAACTTAGAGATTTGTGGTTACAGTAGTGGTGGTGATATGGTAGTACGCCAAGGATTAAAGGGATGTTTGTATCATTAGATCTAAGGATCCTCACCACTAGTTCTCCTTCTACAATGATAGTATATGTTTCTCCTAAAGTTCTTAGGGTATTTATAATCTTTCTAACACCTAGGGACCAAGGAAATGGTATATGATCGGATTGGAGTTAATATGAGTCCTAAATATGACTTTTTGGCGGTTCAGACGCGAAGTGCGACGCACAAACTTAGAAAACCGTCATACATTGAGTTTGCTTGTCCTCAAGCAAAATAAAGGAAAAATAAAGATAGAAATAAGATTTACAAAACAAAAATAGAATTATGAAAAATATTTTTGGATTTTTAATATGCGAAAACAGAGATGTTTGACAATACCCAACGATCTTTAAGTTATAATAACATGACTAAGCACCTCACCAATAAGGAAAGTATAATTCACTCAAACACTCGTATGTGATGTAATAGAGGGTAAAAGGAAATCACACTCAATTGCTCAGACATGATTCATTTCATACCATAAGCTTGTGCAAGAAATAAAACTACACCGACGTGGCGTAAGCACCAGGTATAAATACCAAAAGAGGATTTTTATACGGGTTGTAACGTTAGGCTAAAGAATAATAAGAGTATGGATAATGAATAGGAAATATATACTAGAATTGGTGTTAAAAGAAAAATGAATATCGAAAGTCCAAAAAACTCATTTTGCTGGCTACCAAACATACCACAACCCGTAAGTAATCGAACCTCTCGTCAATATATCTGGCACATATCATAATATAACAATTCGTCGCAAGTGCAAACAACAATCCAACTTTTATTTATCACTTTTCTTTTTCTCTTTTTTTCGATTCAACTTTTTTATACACTTTTTTCACATTTTTTTTCTTTTTTTCGATATTGTTTTTGCAATCCACCATTCATATTCAATCAACTAACAATTTCCCCACACTTGAGATAAGAATACACCACAAAATATGAAATACGAAGTTTGCAACATTCGTCTTCATTGAAATGGCACAACACTTATAGCAAAGTGCGAACAAACTATAAGCAAAAATCAACCAATCATATGGAGCAACTAGCAATCAACCGTTTAGACTTTCTATAACATTCTGTATTTTCAGGTCATTTACGACGTCATATATTTCACTAAATATTTTTTTTCTTTCTCGTACGTGTTTACTTTTAATTTTATTAGTTAAGTTAAATCGCGTAAGCTATAAATTATCAATTAGCGTAAACAGACACCAAACGAATTAAATGATTATGTATAAATGATTATGTATAAACTAGTGATTAAAGTGTACTTAAGAAAGTTATGGCTTATAAGTGTGATTATGGACTTGTTAACTTGGACATTTGGACAATCCATGGACTAATGGACTTTATTATATGTAAGACGTATAATGTATATATGGTATAAAAGACTTGTGGTAATTTACAAAGTTGAAAGTTATAAAAACAAAGCTTAAATATGGATTTAAGAAAGACATGCAAACTTTCTGTTTAAATTCAACATATAATCTATCCATTTTATATTTTTATAAGATAGTACGTCTCATGACGATTTCAAAAAGCTAAGAAACTTGAAAAATGGATTAATAACGCAAAAGATACGTAGTTTACGAGTTACACGTTAATTAAACGCGTTATAAAATAAACTTTATAAAAGCAAGTTGTAAAATATTTCTAAAACAAAAAGTTTAGTATTTTTCACAGATAGTACATATTTTTAGGATTCCAAAATGATAAGAAACGTAATTTTTTAATCAATAACGAAGAAGTTATGAATTACGCGAGTTTACGATAATAATACCTTTATAAAAAGTTACTGTTCATGACAGAAACATTTATTTTTGTAAACCTCATAAATATATATAACTTTCAATTACGAGATCGTGCTCGAAAGAATCGCTAAAAATGGAGCTATAACGAATAAAATACGACGTTTACGATAACAAAATTTATAAAAAAATAACATAATAACTGACGTGAACAGTAAAAATCACTGTTCATCAGAGGGCTAAAAATATGAAAATGTCAAATTTTGATAACTCGTCTTAATACGGAAGCGTGGACATAAGAAACGCAAGAAACGGACTTGAAACGTGAAAGTTATGTCATTTTTACCAAAGGTTTATTTTTAAACATTTTAACTATATAAATATGATTTCACAAAAACGATTAGATGGTGATTACCTATATAGAATGATATATGGTAATAGTTACCCAATGTACTTAGTACTTATACATCCTATATTAATTTAGGTTGCATTCCGTCATTTCCGTGACACATTTTCTGTTGTATTTGGATTATCAATAACTCGAGGTGAGTTCATAGCCTATGAACTTGTACACATGTTATATGGATGGTATATTGAGGTTATAAAAGGGTGTAAGACTGTGTACAATCTTGGTTATGTGTAAAAATGATTATGTATAAAATTAGTGATTAAAGTGTACTTAAGAAAGTTATGGTTTATAAGTGTGATTATGGACTTGTTAACTTAGACATTTGGACAATCCATGGACTAATGGACTTTATTATATGTAATACATATAATGTATATATGGTATAAAAGACTTGTGGTAATTTACAAAGTTGAAAGTTACAAAAACTAAGCTTAAATATGGATTTAAGAAAGACATGCAAACTTTCTGTTTAAATTCGACATATAATCTATCCATTTTATGTTTTTATAAGACTAGTAAGTATCATGACGATGCCAAAAAGCTTGAAACTCGGGAAAACGGTATTAATAAGCAAAGATACGTAGTTTACGAGTTACACGTTAATTAAACGCGTTATAAAATAAACTTTATAAAAGCAAGTTGTAAAATATTTCTAAAACAGAAAGTTTAGTATTTTTCACAGATTGTACATATTTTTAGGATTCCAAAATGATAAGAAACGTAATTTTTCAATCAATAACGAAGAAGTTACGAATTACGCGAGTTTACGATAATAATACCTTTATAAAAATACTTTTATAAAAAGTTACTATTCATGACAGAAACATTTATTTTTGTAAACCTCATAAATAGATAGAACTTTCAATTACGAGATCGTGCTCGAAAGAATCGCTAAAAACGGAGCTATAACGAATAAAATACGACGTTTACGAGTTTACGATAACAAAAACTATAAAAAAATAACTTTATAACTGGTGTGAACAGTAAAAATCACTGTTCATCAGAGGACTAAAAATATGAAAATGTCAAATTTTGATAACTCGTCTTAATACGGAAGCGTGGGCATAAGAAACGCAAGAAACGGACTTGAAACGTGAAAGTTATGTCATTTTTACCAAAGGTTTATTTTTAAACGTTTTAACTTTATAAATATGATTTCACAAAAACGATTAGATGGTGATTAGCTATATAGAATGATATATGGTAATAGTTACCCAATGTACTTAGTACTTATACAGCCTATATTAATTTAGGTTGCATTCCGTCATTTCCGTGACGCATTTTCTGTTGTATTTGGATTATCAATAACTCAGGTGACGTTTCATAGCCCATTTTTAATCTACTTGTTTTCATAAAAAACTCTACAGGGTGAAATTACATGCTTGTTTTACTACGGACACAAGTGTTCTAAACTGTATGCTATCCAGATTATTGCCTGATTATTATTGCCTAAGTTACCACAGTGCCATCTAAGTCCCTAATATCATGAACCGTCAATTGCTATTATAGTGAGCGCTAGTGTTGTGGATAGATCTATCGGGACTAACAATCCCCACCGGAATTTATGGTCACAAGTTGATCATGGTGCATTTAACATTTAGAGAACTGTAGGCTGTTTTGGCAGACACCCTACCTATTTAGGGCAGACAGACAATGAAGGCTTCGGGGTCATGAGCTTAGCGCAATAATACATGTTTTAGACTACTAAATTTGTTTCATAGTCTACTTTCACTTAAATCTTGTGGTCCACTCTTTACTTGATAAACCTATGAATTCACTCAACCGTTGTGTTGACTTTTAGCATGTTTAATTTCAGGTCCTAAGGTATAAGCTTGGATGGGAGTCGTAAGGGATATCAATGAAGATGGATTCTGTGTTTATTTAAATTCGATGCAACTTTTATCTATAAAAACTTAAGTCACCTTTTGGTAGTATGAAGCTTTTGTTTAATTAAAAACGTATGTGGAAATGTTTATGACTTTTAAAACATATGAGACCTAATGTATGAACTCTGATATTTTGCTATGGCATCGAATGAAATCTTATCTTAAAACGTCCATTTAAGGTCGTTTCCTATATCTTGATTGTTGTGCTATGAAGTCACACCCAATGCTACTATTCCGTTGCCTGTCCGATTTCAGGGGTGTGACAGATTGGTATCAAGAGCCAAGGTTATAGGGAACTGGGTCATTTTCAAAACCTAGTCTATAACCAAAATTTTTACAGATTTTCTTTTCTTTCATTTTCAAAATACAGAATACTTCATCGCTGATTTGATATCCGCGCGCGCATTTCCTGATCCTTACTTACTTTTCTGATTTTCATTATTGTATTATATAGTTTATATATAATACTTTTTTAAAATTCGATCCCTTATGTCTATCTTCTAGCGTATTACTATTCATTCATATCGGTCGATTATATAAATATTGACCATTCCGATTAATTCATGAGTATTATAGAATTCTTATTTTCTCGGTTAGTATCATATACCTCGACTCAATGTACTCTTACAAATTCTTACCGGATTTTGTACTTGTATTATTGACAGAATCATGCCGCCCAGAAGATTGAAAAAGAAATCTATTAAGAGGTTGGTGGAAAAGCGTGTGGCTAAAGCTATTGAAGAATACGAAAAGTCTAGGGCTAATCTAGATAGTGCTGGAAGTTCAGGAGGAAACCCTGGGAATGCTGGAGGAACTATGAATGTGCACGGTTGTTCGCACAAGACTTTTATGAATGGAAAACCTCACACTTTTAATGGAACGGAGGGTGTTGTTGGGTTAAGGCGTTGGATAGA